>JBBPQV010001238.1:0-11449 GCA_038092675.1 Boletus rufocinnamomeus | reverse complement strand
ATTGAACTGGGGCGTGATTTCCATCCCGTTTTCGATATGTTTTGAGATATCAAACACGGCGAGCGTTTGTGCACACAGCAGCCAGACAGCTGAATGTCCGAGGAAATAGCCTGAGCGACGCATTACACCGATTTTACGTTGTCCAGCTAAACTGCATCGCTTACCTGGGCATTTGCTACTCAGGAATTGTGGGGTCAGCTGCTGGCTTAAGAAAGCTTGAGTGATTTTTACCGCCGTCCAAAGCCAAAGCACGCATTCCCGGGATGGGGCTCTGGGTTATCTCCCAAGAATCGCTCGGGTTTGAACTCCAAGGGATCCGTATACGTTCTCTCGTCATGGAGTATCGCCCTGGGACCATGGCATCGAGAGCAAATTTAGGTGGGTTTGATCGACTTACCAGATGTTGACGAGCACATAAGAACCGGCTGGGATCAAATACCCGTCGTACATGTCATCGACTCTTGTACACCTCATGGCTACAAGATCTGGTTGAAATGAGGTGCAGTTGGAGATAGAAAGACTAACTTATTGGACCCGGAGTATGCCAACGCAGCAGTTCTGTGACCAAAGCTTCCATGTACGGTAGAGACACCCGGTCGGTAAACGTTGGCAATCGACCAGTACCCACAACTGAGTCCAGTTCTTGCTGCGCTTTCCTTAAGACACGTGGATGGAGCGTCATGGCGAGGTAGAGTGAATAGGAAACAGAATTGGCCTGCGAGAAGCGTCTACCAATGAATATGAACACGAGACTCAGGCGCTTACCGTGTCTGCACCACCTATGCTCAAGTTCTTTAACAATGGTATTGAGATAGCGGATGAATCCATGAGGTCATACCTTGATACAGTGATGCCGCACACCATTTAACACTGTCTTCTAATTCTTCTGTGAGGTAAGGCTTGTTCAATAAACGGGACGATAGTGAGGGCACTGCCGTGTTAGCGGCCTCGAGAAGTCCGGCTCAGCGTGCTTCAACATAACTGACGTGATAGCTCACCAACTGAGACTTCACATAACTGTGAGGGATTTCAACGAGGTCCCGTACAACAATAGCGTATTTCTTTGCTTTTCTCTTGAATCCAGCACCGGGGAGCCACGACGGAATGTATTTCACTGTGAAGGCTTTAGTGTATTTGGACATACTAGGATGATCCAATAACTTACTGAGAGGAACGAAATCGACATAGTATATACCTGGCGCGGTTGCCATCGACAGCTGTGAGTTTGCTACATGGGCCAAATCGACAAGAGGGTCGTCTCCTGGCTGAGTCACATAGCCATGCGAGAGGCGTAATGCTATCGAAGTGAAATATCTAAACAACCGTAAGCGATAATGATGAGTAATGTGCATGGAACTTACTTGCGAACATGGGCTTGAGTCCTCTCCGGATCTTCGAGTACGCATTGAAGATACCGTCGAGTTTCGAACTCGATCATGGCATGCAACTTTGACACAGAGGCATAACTCCCGATGTCTTGCGCAAACCACTTTCGATGCTCACGAAACCATTCATTATAATTGGAAAGGAGCATGATCTTTCCCCATCTTGAAAGATCACCGCACATGACCGAGCGAGGGCGGTCAGAGTAATTGATGCCACGTTTCTCCAACAGATCTTCAGCAATTTTGGCAGAGCCAATGACGATGACATTGTATCCGAACAGCGACCCAGAAGCAATGTCACCTATTCAACAAGCAATTAGTGACAGCGGGACTTCATGATCATGGCTCAGCACACCATACTGCCGGTTGAATTTGAGAATTGTTAACCATACTCTTTCGTTGGGGATCTCGAGGAGGCATCGAAGACCAGAAACACCTGGTGGCAAGCGACGGGCTCTGTACCCTGCGTAGAGCTCATGGAGGCAGATAACGCAGAGACCGAGCGGGATGAGCGGGATGAGTAGTGAAACCACAGTTCTTAGATCCATGGTCGTAAGGGTGAACACACAACTTGGCAACAAGTCGATCATAGTGAAGTAGTAACCTGGGTCCGTTCCTCGACCATTCTGTCGCCACATCCCCGAGCCACTTATCTGGAGCTAAGGAGACTTTGCAATGAAGGCCAGAAGACGTGGTCAACTGAAATTGTAAATGTAAGATTGGCCAACGACGTCGTAAATACAGCTTAATTGCCTACAGTGTCTTCATCTTACCTCACCGAGGTTCTGATTCCATGTCAAAGGTCATTGTCGGTCATGTTGGGATGTCAGGGTAGCACTGGATATGTACAAAGCGGGAGTTATGTTAGTTGCCAAGCTGAGTTCCGAGAGCACGTACGTTCGGTGACTCACCTTCCCGTGGAGAAGTGGACATTTGTCATGATTGGCAAGCGCTTTGCGGAGACAAATCTTCGCTTCCTCACTTACTGGTGACACGGCTTCGTTCGTTTCTTCCCGACCGAATGGCAACGCGTAACTGAAAACAATTCAGGCAGCGGAGAAGAAACGGCGCCGGGAGACTGAGAACGCCACAATTTGATGGCTTCTTCAATGAAGTGGTGACTCTGGGTCAGAAGCTGAACCGACCCGGGACATTGTGATCCATCGAGCTGTTGACGGTCACGTAACGTTTTCAGTGACGAGCCTTCCAATGGCTACCAAGTTGGCACGATTTGTGAGCTCTGAGCTCTGATTGGCTGACCACTTTACAAACACGACAACTTGCACTTTGGATGCGGTTTTCTGCCTGGTAGACAGGCTAAGGTCCTTAGGTGCGTAAAAATGGTGAAAGTGTTGTGTATTTAGTAGTGGAGTGCCGAAAGTGGGTGCTAGGTGCCAGTTCGAAGATAGGTGATAATAAACTTAGCTTAGACCTTGCATACAGTGTTCAGGCAAGGTGCTGCACTTCTTTTTCCTGCTCGCTCGTAGCGACGACTTGAAGATCGTGATTCGTGAAGTGGTACCACACTAGGTACGGGACGAGGCGGGAGGGGCAAAGATCATTACCTCATGGTGATGCGGCTCTACGCCAGGGTTGGTTATGACAGACATGTCACATGTGAGTCGGCACCTATAGCGTTTTTGAAACAGTGAGCATCTTAAAAATGGAGACTCGCTAGCGAGCCCATCTGCCATCTCGTCACTCATTCTTCTGATTAGCAAGACAATTAGTCCTTAATTTGCTACTCCCAGCAATAGATGCGCGCGGGGAGCCACATAATCAACAACAATTCACGTCAGTTGAATTCCTGGGGCTCCTTACTCGGCTTTCCAGCGCTCGATCCGGAGAACATACAAGTAGATAGCGTGAATCGACGGCGGCCCCCCTGACAAACCCCCGATCCACGATGCCCTACTTGGCCGACTTCATCCTTTCTTTCGTAGCTGTTGACCATATTCCAGCGCACTTTACTTCCTATGTACCTGGCAAGACCCCATTCTCAACATGGCCCGCGGTCGTCAGTATGACTGTGACGTATCTTGTCGTCGTATTTGGGACACGTGAAACGATGAAGGACAAAGCACCTTTGAAGTTGACCACGTTATTCCGAGCACATAATCTAATATTGAGTGTTGGGAGCCTCATCCTCATGGCACTTATTGGTGAAGAGGTATTCTCGAATTGGCTGAAGCCCGAAATAGGCACATACGGCTCGCTGTGCGCCAGTGAAGCCTACACGAAGGTGAGTATTCTAATACGACTTGAAATACTCGATTGAACATGCATCGTTCTTCAAGAGGCTGGAGTTCTACTTGATGCTGAATTATTACATCAAGTACTACGAGCTCATTGACACAGTCTTCTTGACTCTGAAGAAGAAACCTCTCGGTGGGTGTTCTGCTTTCACATTGCCAACATACCATTCTGATCAATCAACCAAAAAGCATTCTTGCATGTGTATCACCATGCGGCTACGGCAGTTTTGGCATTCGTACAACTCAATGGTCGAGCAACAGTGGTAGGTATTATCTATTGTACACTTCAACTTGCGAACTTTGTCTTTTCTAGTGCTGGGTCGCGGCATTCCTTAACCTCGGTGTTCACGTGTTAATGTGTGCGTGTCAGACACCTTTGTGAAATATACCTCACACTCATACGCAGCTTGAAGATTACTATTACTACGCCGCTGCTGGCGGTGTCAAACTATGGGTATGCGTTATCTATCCGATTTCTATGGACCATGGTTCACGTTAAATGTGACTCAGTGGAAGCAACACCTTACGACAATGCAGATCGCCCAATTCCTGGTCATTTTAGTATCAGCAGCCTTCGCCAGTGAGTGTCGAAGTATCTTCGTCTCTCATATTGTTGACATATAACGTCGTCGTAGGTTATCAGTATGCTGCGTATAACTGGTTCCCTGCATATCTCCCTCACATGGGGGGTTGTGCCGGTACACCCACCGCGGGCATCGTCGGAGGTGGGATCATCTCCAGCTATCTACTATTGTTCCTCGACTTCTTCTACAAAACATACTTGCGGAAAACTGGCTCGCATGACTTGGCGACGTGGCTGCGGTTGGCTGTACAAAAACGCTTCAAACCAAGCGTAGCTGGTCGGTACTGATTGCGTGGTGCAGGGGATATTGTAGCGAGTTGGAGGATCTACTACAGTAGACTACACCTGACAATTGAAACCAACTTCGTCACCATTCCGTTGCTTGCCTTTGTTTGCCCTCGTGACCGAATCGGTGCAGCCTCTTATGACGGATACTCAGATTATCGGGTTGAGCGTGTAGGCCCGGGTAAACGCCATTCGGTTCGGGTAAGTTACGGTCAATGTACCACGCATTGTTTATGATGAGTCGTTTGCCCTTCCGTGTGGGGGAATTAAATGGTTGATTATGTCTGGCTGAACCGGTACTATGTAACCCGAGTGTAACCGAGCACTCCTGAAAGAGTTGCTTGATCACACGGCGAAGAGTCTCGAACAGTACTTAGCTAGGTAATGTCGTGGATTCGTAAACGGAAGGGAACTGGGGGAACAGGAGGGCATCTACGGGTCTATATATGTGTGTCCAGTTGTTTCTTTAGTGAGAGTTCGTTCCTTGAAACTTATCGACAGTCAGCCGGGTTGAATTGGCGGTGTCTTGTCTCCGAGTCAGGGTACGACTTTGGGGGAGTCAAAGTTTGGCTCAACCTTTGCATTTGTATACCGTCGGAGATATTTTTGTGAGGATATCACAGATGTTTTTATCTTTGGATTGCGGGGGCCCTGGTTACAAAATGTCGAGGAGACAAATATGTGAGCGGGCAGCCTAGCATATACCGAGTTGACACATGGCTACATAGTACAAGTGTACCATTTATCTTTATCGTGGTGCGACCATATCCTTCGTCGGGAGGAATAGCAGAGAAATTGTACATACAAATAGGCTGCTGCCGGCCAGGTACAATACTGCGTTACTCCCATTGGTGCCACTAAATAGCTGCGCAGCTATCAGCGGACCAGAAATCCCGAGAAGGTTGCCAAAGAACGTGGCCAAGCCAGTCGCAGTTCCCCGGACTGCAGTAGGGAATGGCTCGGGAGTCCATCCGTAGAGCTATGATGGTCATGATTTCAGTCACCAAGGGAGAAAATAGAAGAAGGGTGCTCACTGCTGCATTGAAAAGGATCTGGGAAAAGTACTCCAACATGTTGATGCCGACATAGCTCGCCTGTGTATTCACAATGCTGAAGAGCAAGAGAGATATGCCCATGATCATAGACGAGGAAACGAGGGTCCATTTTCGGCCAACCATAGGTGCACGAACCATCAAGATGGACAGAATGACTGCAGCAATCCCGGGGGTGTAGATGATCAAGTAGTCGACGTATGTTTGCTCTAGACTAACGTTGATCGCGCTGTTCTTCCGCTGCAAGATTGTAGGTAGGTACGCGAGGGCGGTGAAATAACCTGTTGACTCCACGCTGAGACAAAGAAGTGATGAAAATGCATGTCTTACCCAAGCAATTAAACATCCAGGTAACCCATACATGGATCGCAACCCGTAACATTCTCCGGCTCCCAAACAGCAGTCGTAGTCGGGAAACCTCCTTGAAAAGTCGCTTAGAAAAATCCATTTCTTCCGCGACTGGACTCTCCTTGCATCGCTCGTAGAGTGATTCCACGGTGAGGTCACAGGAGCGCATATTGAAGGCAGCAATCTTGTGGACGACCTCAACCGCACCCTGGTCATTCCCTTTTGACAGGAGGAACTTTGGGGATTCATGAAAAGGAAAGATGAAAAACCGAATGATGAAAACCCCAAGGGTGATCGAAGCGATCGTGAAAAACAGATATCGCCATCCCATATTGCCATCCCTTGAACAGCAAGGTGTCACACCTCCCGTCAACTGACAGGACACCAACGTTGTCGAACAAGAGTAATTGGGTATCAGCCCAAAAGCAATGATACTGCATATCACAGCTCCCAGTGGCAAGTTGATCGCGAGAGCTGTGAGGAGATAAAACCGATCCTAGTCAAAGGTTAGTCAGCGTTTGATAGCACCAATGCGAGAACCAATACCTCTGGAAGATATTCGACGGTGACTTTATCGGAAGGGAGAGTGAGCGATGTGAATAACTTGAGCAGTGATCAAGACGCTTACTAGTCGAGTCAATAGGTATGTTACCCCCGATGCCAATTCCGGTGAATGCTATGATCACTAGCAGACCATTGTACGAAGACAGGGCACCAAGACACATGCCGAATACGCCAGCGATCAAAGAGGTCCCAAGGAACGCCACTCGGCGACCTAGGCCAGAGCCGTCAACACGATCAGAGTACCAAGCAAAGATGTTCAAGCTGTCAACGAACCTACAACATCAACCAAAACTCCCCATACGAATGCGCCTGCAGTTATGCCTGCACTGAATGCAGCAGCAATGTTTCCAAATTCCTTGTCAGAAAATCCGAATTCACGCTGTATGTTCGGCGACGCAAATCCGAATGCCTGTAGCCACATAACGTCCAAGAAAAATCCGGTGCTGCAGATCGCCCAGATCAACCTAGCATTTTGTCAAAAAATACGACTCTGATTGCGACAATACTAAATGACGCGTACCATTGATAGCGGCCCATACCATGCCGATTTAGTTCTTCATCGATGATTGAAGACTTGGTCAAAGGTTGCAAGGGGATTGCTCCGGCGTCGACAGATTCGTCTGCTGCGATTTTCACGTCGATCACTGCGGAGGCCATGTGAGATATCGGCCTGAAAAATGGAGAGAACAGCGTTGACTTCGAGGTGAGAAGAGGTCCTTATAAATATATGACGTATCGCAGTAATTACCAAAGCCGAATAATGTATTGTGAATACATACGTGTCTGATGTTTCATGCAGTATAGAGCGTGACACGCCTTTTCAGTCAATGGCACGGGTGGGATTAATTGCTTGGGTTTCTCGAGAAGGCTTCAACACACCGTGTAGATGTTCCCAAGAATTGCCATCGGATAACCTAACACCATTCCATGAGGGAGCAGTTTCGCTTGGGGTCAAAAAAGAAAATACCACGCTGGCGATCGAGACCGGTCGTAACAGCCAGTTTCACGCCTCCCATGACCCATACTTGGAGGACACGGATCTGAAACCGTAGTGGCGTTATATCCCTATGGAAAGGGCGGCGTGCCGGGGCCCAGTATATTTGAGGGTCAGGAATACAACACGATTAGGATGATCGGGATTGCCAGCTCGACACGTCAGATAGAAGCAGCCATCATGCGGGATTAGCAAGAAAAATCAAGTCATCCGTACTGTACGGACATGTAGATCTACCACCCAAAAGCGTCATTCCCCACGAACAGAACAATAGCTGACACACGTACTAGACAGACCCCGAAATGCTTACATGGGAGATAGCCAGCGTTCTGGTTTGAGTTCCGATGCATCCTCACCCCAGATTTAAGTGGACGCGTCGGGTATCAGGATTATGACGAACATGGTTGTCCCAGTCGGTACCAAATGGCTAGTACACCTCATAGCCATCTCGTCCCATAATCGGATGAATCAAGGACTGAACGTATCTGAGGCACTAAGAGGAGATAAGGAGGTCAAACACGGGCTCCTCGCAGCCTTATATCGGGTATTCGGGCATTCCCAATTGTGCTTAAGCATACTCTTGTTCCAGCAAATAGGTCGACTTGCAGGAGTAACAGCTCGTGGATAGAGACGTCGGTGTAAGTTATATTGGTCAATGCTGGTAATTCTTCCGCTCCGAGTTGTCACGAGCAAGACGGCTGTGCTCGCAGATCCGATCGTACATGCCTGAATTCCGCGCCGGTAGGAGAAGCAATCGGGAAAAGGCAGAAGAAGCAGTGTCGACAGCTCCGAAAATCAAAGCACTGAGTGCCAAGCTGCGATGAATCATGAACATGAGATAGAGGAGGGATACGGAACGATTCAGATTCAGTTGACTCATCATCCCCACGACACCTACGACTTCGATTCCCACCGCATCTGCGACAGCGTCGTCAACAACCGGAGAAAAGGAAGAAAATAGAGGACGCACGTTGCGAACACTTGTAATTGTCTGTTTTTGCGCTAGACCATCAGGATGGACCCATTTTTGCGCCTCCATCATACGAGGCCGATGAGTTGTGCATGTCAGTGGAATACGATAGGTCGCGAATTTGGGGAACATTTACCATCCTACTTGAGCATCATACATGACAATGACGAAGGGGTCGGACTCGGAAATGCTAGTGACATGACACGACAGGGGATGCCACATTGAATATTCAGAAGGTTGACTTGTAGAGGATACGTCCGTGTACGCTTATGACTCATCATGAACGCTACACGCCGTCGTGATGAAGGCGAAAAGCAGCCAACCACGAACGTCGAACGCGTCCACCCGGCGAGAAACACGGACACCTCTCCGGCAAACAGGAGCTTACATAACGTTTAGACTAGTTTCACCTGCCAAATATGGTAACTCGCGCTGCTGTCGTTTCGCGCTTCGCACTGGGGTGCTGTCACATAGACGATGCACAGAGTGAAAGGCACGGTGGACGTTAACACGAGGACCCTGGCTGAATGGGAGTACATCCCAAACCAATGACACGAGATGGTATCTATCCGTCGCATCTCGCCCCTCCGTTTCGTCCTATGTGACCCCGACTCTACCGTCAATCTGCTCTTATGTATTCAACCGACGTTTCCGGGTTTTGTTTTGAGTCGACCACGTCCACGAGGAGGATTCACAGGTCTTGGGACGCTTGGTCAGCGGTGTGGTGGTCCAGGTAAGGTCGTCGTCACCTCATCATTCTAACGCTCGTGCTGACACAATTCGGCGCGATTTCAGCTGGCGCAGCTCGTTGCACCGTCCCTTCCAGGACCTTCTTTTTTGCACGGACACCTTTTGTCGTCATCGGCGCGCTTCTCGGTGGTTCATGTCGAGTCGTCTCAGACGAGTTTTGCGGACTCAGTCGCGCCAGTCGTTTACTGACATGTTCTGAAGCGTTCTGCAGCGCATTAGGTCTATTCCTGACATCATCATCACACTCGGATCCTCTCGATGTGTCCATCCCGCCGCCAGTAGGCTTGATGTCTAGGCTCGCAGGATCACTTAACTCCGCTCGAGCACGACACTTGGGAGTCATCTGTTTGTTGTGCAAGCGTGTCAGGTATTTCTGTCTGCTCAGATAAGTATACGGTGCATCATTAATTTGTTCTTTTCCCTGAATGGATTCGTCCTCAGCTGTAAATCGGATTAATGTAAGTATATTTTAAACACTAATAAATATCCGAGTCGCGTTTAGCTGCATATATAAACAGGGTGGAACGGTTACTGTTTTGCATCATATCCCTCTCCGTGAGCACCCTGCATTTGGAATTCGAAGCACGCGCGACGGGACACACTACATAAACAATGCTGACCGTCGGGCACTTGGTGTCCGTGACAATCCTCGCTGTCGTTGTCACCGTCACTGTCTATTATGCTGGACGGCAGAGTCGAGTGAAATATCCACCAGGTCCTAAACCCGAGTTTTTATTTGGAAATGCACGTCAAGTCCCGACATCCATGCAGTGGTTGAGATTCGCGGAATGGTCAGAGCAGTATGGTATGCCGGCGCTTCATGTCGTGTAACCGAAAACTAATTTTTTACCTTATCTTTGCTTAGGGGGACTTATATTCTTCAAGGTGTTGCATATGCCTTACATCGTTATCAATGATGGCCGGGTTTGCAACGACCTTCTTGAGAAGCGCTCCAACATATACAGCGACCGCCCACGGAACACAATGGCTAAGGATCTGTGAGTACATTCCAATGATAGTCTGTATGGTCGGAACCCTCACCGAATGCATAGGATGGGATGGGGATTCACGACACTGTAAGGGAGGGTTCTTTCGCTAGTCCTGTTGTCTTCAATATCGACAGGATGAAGCCATATGGTGAAGCTTGGCGACAGCACCGGAAGTTGTTGCATCAGTTTCTGAACGTGCGAGACCAACGGTCGAATCGAGATATCCAACGCCGAGCGGTCCACGAATTTCTCAAGCGACTCGGCGGCAATTCGACAGACTTCCTCGACCAGATAAAGCAGTGAGTTGCGATCCTCGTTTGGATGCATGTTTCGAAAGAACTCCACGCTGATGAATGACTCCTAAGTTTGGCAGGTTCAATGATCATGAAAGTTTGTAATGGTTCTAGCGTTCGAGTCAAAGTATTTCCTCATGTTTTTCTTTAAAAAATAATAGGTCGCTTATGGATATGAGCTCGCTCCGTCTGACGATTATTATGTGGCGCTGGTAGAACACGCTGTCGAGGGTTTGATGGCTACGTTTGGCGTGGGATTCATGGTAGGTATGACACAACTTCAGACGAGATTAATGATTATAATACCCTGAAACTTATAGGTTGATTTGCTTCCGATCCGTACGTCTCACGGACAATCACCAGATGCCTTTCATTCATTTCACTAGTCAAATATGTCCCTTCATGGATTCCAGGGGCAACATTTCAACGGTTGGCCTCAGAGTGGTTGAAGTCAGTAACCGCCATGGTCAACTTGCCGTGGGATGCAGTGATGAAGAAATACGTGCGTATTCACTACCTTTTTGGAGTTTATTCTTGATTTATGCGCCAGAGAAATGGGACATATCCCGAATGCTATTCTTGTTCAATGATCGACGAAAACGGAGGTGCCAGTTGTGATTTGCATACCATGTTGCTTATCAAGGAAACTGCGGCAACAATCTATGCGGGTGAAACTCTTTCTCCATCGATCGGTCGCTAGTTTTTGATCTGATTATATCAGCTGGAGCGGACTCCGCAAGCTCTGTCATATCTTCGTTCGTCCTTGCCATGACATTGCACCCTGAGATATTTTCAGAAGCGCAAGCCGAGATTGATGCGGTGATTGGTCGAGACCGCCTACCCGAAATGTCTGACCGGGAAAAACTTCCATTCTTGGAGTGCGTGATCAAGGAGGTCTATCGTTGGAATCCACCTGCACCTATTGGCGCAGCTCACAGGCTGATGGAAGACGACTTCTATGACGGTTATCTGATCCCGAAA
>JBBPQV010001237.1:0-11455 GCA_038092675.1 Boletus rufocinnamomeus | reverse complement strand
ACCCTCGTTCAAACCCGACCTGCATTATCTCCCAACGGTTCGAGTCGAATCGCCTCCGATTCGTTAGCGTCCCCTTCCACAACCTGATCCTGCTCCGGGGAGGCATCCGCGAACGCAATGTCAGACACGGCCGCGTTTTGACTGGCAGTGGGTTGCGACAATACACCGAATCCGGTGTCAATCCCCTGCCAGCGGCCACGAAGGTCACGGTCATATAGCTCTCGCACGCTGATGATGAACCGAGGCATCATGGGGCATATGGTGATATAAGAAAACAAGGTCAGGAAGAGCAGCCAAGTGCTGTTTATCGTACCCCCTTCGGCCATAGAAGTAATGTTGAAGAGCATGTTCCTAGCAGTTCAGAAGAACATAACTGAGTGATCAGTTTTTGGGCAAGTACTCAAGAGTGGGATGGATGGGGGGACATGATTGTAACGAATGAAAGTTGGAAAGGGGGGAAAGGCGAGACGTACACAAGGAAATAAATAATTCCATCTCTCACGAATAGTTGCATATACCGATTAGGCTGCCACTGCTTGGTCGCTTTGTACATATCGACTGACTCCTTCAAGGTTTGGATAATGGCTAGAACCAAAAGTGTAGCTCCGAGTAAAAACCGCGGGGTTTTGTCATACATGTAAAGTTTGGATGGGACTGTGCTGAATGAGAAATTGCACAAGATGAAATCGCTGATTTGGACAATTGTGACTTGAGAAAACGGTGGCAGGAGATAGAGGCCGTCTCTGTGAGATCGCAGTGAAACATGCACTTTAGCTCGATACATACCTGAGAAGTATGTATGCGAGTTGGGATTGTAGTAGACGCCTGCAAAAACAAAGGAAAAAATAACCTGTGGCACATACATGAACAGGAGGACCCAAAGGATCCGTTTGGATCGATTCCACATTGCATACACCCGCAGGATCATCACCACTATAATCGAAATTGTGGTCTGGGAACTTGAAGGAAATCAGGGATGCAGTAACTCACAATCTGCAGCATGATAAAATATTGCAAATTCCCACTCGCTTAGCACAGCTATCACAGTACCTTTGGAACATCTGAGCATCATACTGATAGTGTGATGGGCAGTAAATTAATCCACTTACATCTATAGAACTGTTATCAACGCAATTTGCGATTGGAATTTAGATGCATACATCTATGAGAGGATTGTCATTGATGACAGACAAGGTGCAAAGCAGAAAAACTGACTGTGAGAGGGCCAGGGACAAAGGTACTACCAACTACAAATGTATCTGATCAGCTCAATTAATCTCCAATTCAACTCTCAACATACCAAGGCCAAGGAGGCTTGAACACAGGTTCATTATTAACGGTATAATTTGATATGCATTACAGCTATCATAGACCTACATAGCCCAGCAGAGGCCGACGTAGCGGACCTACGAAACTGTTAATTCAGAAACATACAATGGGTCCCCCTGAGACTTTATACGCACTAGAACGAAGATTGTTGAGACCCAGGACCAGGGTCGGCGCTGTGGGACTGTCAGGGGCTAGAGCTTGCTTGATAGTTGTTGCCCCCTTACCCAAACATAGTCTACCTTTGAATATTGTCAGCTGACGAACATGATATCGAGAGTGAAATAACATGCCTCTCTTGAAAAGGTGAGGACTGCATTGGTATGATTGCAATGGTTATTTCAGAGCGAAAAGGATACCATGCACACGAGTATCACTCACAATAATCATATACGACAGCAGTAACAGTAACAACTGCACTGGTCCATAAAGTTAATCATTGACTGAAGATATGAACAACCGTACCGGACACATAGTTATTCGTCTGGAGAAGCTCCAAAACAGTCTGTAAGTCAGAGGACATGGCAGCTACAAGAGACTCGAAATGGTAATGTCTGATGATTTATCGACAAATAAAGATTGAGACTCGGAGAGAGGGAGGTTGCCAGTGATTTGGTGCTGGGTTCCTTGGCGGTTATATCTTCTATGTTAAATATTTGCTTCAACTCTTTTGGAACGACAAGTGATGTACGATCCTCCAATCATCGACAAACACGCGATACAGCCTGATGGAGGGTTGGTGACGGAAGGCAATGCGGGAGCATCTTCGTTGCCACGCCGAGAGCAGAGTCGCCGCAATGCCTCGAAAGTCCCGCCTTGGCATCTCTACCCTTTCCCGTACCACGGCATATTTTTACACCACAACTCCGAGTCTGCCTCACCGCCAACCATTAAAGCCTTGGGGAGGACCACTCTATCTCACATCCGTCTTCGCCGGTACCGCGGAATGAATCCTACAATCCTCGGACACCGTGATCCCACTCATCAAATCATACATACCTTTTTCTGACCAGATGTAGCATCACAATCACTCTCTTCTACCGCAGAGATGGCGTGATTGTTCGCACGGCGCCAAATGACAGGCGCAACAGACTGGTGAAGGAGTGAAAAGCGGAATTAATGGATGTTTCCATGATATGGTGACCTGCCAGTCGAAGTGTCGGAGACTCACGGGTTACCCAGAATGATCGTTTCAGCCCCTGTGCCGTGTGCAGTTCCTGGGAACTGGATTGCAATCAATCACAGGGTGAAACGCGCGCCCAGAAATGGAACAGGCACTGCGTTGCGACGATGACCATGTTCTTTTTCCCTTTGAAATAGCTGGATCATCTGTATGCACGTCGCCCAGGTCAGAATACAAGGCATGTATGCGTAGGTTTTGTAATGGACATTCGAGTCGCGTTCCGAAGCACCATACTCCACTCAGTCTCCACTAGGGAAGTTGACGATAGACGGAGGAGTGCGGGCATCAATGCGATACAACGCATAGATTGAACATTATCAACAAGGGAAATATGTCGTTGCGCATACAGTCGCATGTCACTGAGATGAGCGTTGCTGGCGGGCAATGTCTCTGCGCACCTTTATCAGTCGGGCGTCCAACTGCTCGAATTTAGATCGGAGTGGAGTCGGGGATTGCCTTGTCGTTTCGGGCCAACGCTCGAGAACCTTGACAAAAAAACGAGCGAGTCATGCGTAAGCGGCCTAGGCAATGGGATGTACCATTGTCACGAAACGGTTTTTTCCACCTCGAAATGGCACGGTGATGGGTGCGTGGGAGACTGGGGGTTTCGTCAGTCCCCCTTGTTGCGACACCGACCTGTGCTATCAGAGACGTACGAAGACAGTAAGCCACCATTTCTACGTCAGACCCCACACCATGCACCGCGTTTCGTTCGAGCCAAGGTGAGCGTTGGATTGCATGTCCATGTTGGCACGTCGCCCTCGCGTCCAGCCTACGTACCAAGTTATATAAACCCCGCTGTAGTGGTGCGCGGGTTGGAACGAAGTCAGGTCCTCGTGCCGACGGTCGGCCGAAGAGGATTTTCGGGCTCCGACGCCAGTCGTTGCCATCTTCAAGTTCCTCGACATCGGCCTGCTTCACTCTCGCGCTTCAGCAAGCCTCCCTTTTTTTTTCCCTAGTTTTTCTCCCCTGTCTCTCGTAGTGCCTATTGTCCACCCTACATAGCCATAAGTCCTTCTCCGCAATACAGTCCCCTCTTCTCCTCACATCGTCTCACACTCCAGTCCTATCCTCGGCAGGCCTTCCATGTGTTGGGCTGGAGTTCGCCTCTCTGGTCCTCTGCACACCCCGGTCAGCTAGCTCAGGTCGCGAAATGGATCTCAGTTTGGGGCCTGTCCCAGCCCGGCTATGGACGGCCTGTCTCGTGCAGGGTGCTTCTCACTAAACACGTCTCATATCTTCCATCATCCCTCTCCTCTCCTCCAGACATCTCCAGCCCGAAACGTGTGTCACTTGATAACTAGCCATTCAAGGTTTTTTGGGTCGAGTCTGATTTCATTCTTGGATAAACTTGTCTGTGCGGGAGCTGTTTTTTTTTTTTGCGTTCTGTATCGGCACCATTCTCGAAGAACCTCATGGAAATTGCAGAAGACAGACTTTATTCAACTCGGCTCGTGGTCGGTTTTTCCTCATTCTTCCAGCGCTCTCGTCACGTAGTATCCTTCAAGTTGTGTCCGTTCGTGAGTATCACTCGCTTCTAGCTTCTCTACCATGTGGTTGCAGACACAGGGAGTGAAAGGAACCTCCGTCTCGTCACGATCATCCTTGATAGCTTGTGCAGTTTATGTTCCAGCTCTCCAATCACCATACTTGCCCACTTGCCCACGCAACCAGTGTCAGCGTTACAGTTCGGTCCCGTCAAGGAAACGACGGGATCCATCTCGCTGTATCTCAACGTGCATTCCTTCCTGGCGCTGTAGCAGCCATGAATGTTGGTTTGAATCTCTACCAATACAGGATCATCATCTCTGGCGTGTGTCCACTAATGAATCGACTGGCCTCGTCCTAAGCCTTTTTCTTACTTGCAGGATTCTTATACATACGGGGGCACACATGATGGACGGCCTTTTGCACCATGGTCCTGGATGGGTGGACAATTCTTCCAATGACATAGGAACTCACATGATGGATTGCGCCGTAAGCGTTGCTACGCCATCTCCAACAGATTTGAAGGCTTGACAGGCCCGACATGCAATGCTAATATAGTTAGGTGCCATCACGAACATCACTCAGCTGTGGCCAAGCAACTCTTACCTTCGTAAATTTCATCATGCAGAGTATCCTTGTTGTTTGGCGTTTGTGCTACCCAGTTGTTCAACGCAGTGCAGCTAGCTCCCACATTCTTAAACCAATCCAATAATTTACATTCAGAGACCACGCTCCATACTGTCTTCTTCAGCGTCTAGTAAGCACCATCACCTTGAACCTTAGGAGTGAATAACAACTATCTCCAATGACAGGGAAGGTTGTTCGGTCTGTTTGGCTCTCGGCTTCTAGGACTCGGAACTGAGTTTTATTCTTGACCAGTCAATGGTGAGTATCTCCCGCAAACAGCCCAAAACCTCGCCCAAGTGACACTCCTCTCCAACCCACAACAAATACCAAGACATTTCTCGTCACCGGTGTGTACAGCCGTGGTGATCAGAACGCCTTCTGTCAAGCATGGATCCAGTCCATCGTCAACGGACTCACAGAGTTCCGCGCACAGAACCCGCCGTTCAACTCCCCCTTTGTCAACACTGCTACGCTGTGCTTGATCCCGTTACACGGTATCAATCTTGCTCCGTTCGCAATGGAACATGGACGGTCGAAGCTTCTGATGATCCGGTGCATCACTTTTATCGAATCCCAGAGTGAGTGGTGCTTTGTCGGTCGGGTGTCGTGTCTAAGGATTAGGGTTAATGGCCTTCGACGATGTTAGGCATCCCTCGAAAGAAACCCATCGTATCATGGCTGATTGCATCAAAAACGTTCTGGGTCAACGTCGTGTAACCTGATTGAAGGAGAATTAGTATTCCCTCTTTCATTCGTTAGGCTACGCGCGACATCTTCAGCACGATGACGTAGCATAATCTCCAATGGCATGTCTGAAACTTGCTCTTCAATCGCCAATATGTGGAGTATCTTCTCCATTCCAGTCTCTTTTCCTCGTTCCAGCAGTCCGGAGTGATCTCTCTTTCAGCTAACCCGCTTATCTGCGAGGGAAATGTCACGAGTCTCAGGCTGAGGAACGATGATCGATTGAACACCAAGCCGTCTCGAGGGATCTCGGATCTGTTCAGCCCGAATCCAAAAGCCTGAGGCATGCACATCGAACGACACACGTCCAAGCAAATAGCGCGGCTGGTCCTGAGCCCTGACAATGTCGTTCTCGATGTTGGCCAAACCTATCATTGTGTCCTTCAGTATTTCTCCGTGTGCTGTATATATCCTAGGATTAGTCGGTGTACGATGTCTGGAGCTGGCAAAGGATCAGTCAAGCACCTTCGTGTCCATAATGTTGGACCCCTTTGATTGTTTTGTATACATTGTTCTAGCCTTCGAGGAAGGTGAACAATGTGCGTGTTTCTACAAACGTGCAGTGCAGACAGCACAGAACCAAATTGCACGTGAAGAGGAGAAGCTCAAGACAATAGCTATGTACATTGCGCACCATTGGAAGATATAGATATATACATGATACATTGAGCTCAGCAGACGAGGCATACGCATAGGAGCAATAAATATTCGAGTCACCATTCAAAATACCACATTCTCTTTTCTTCATCAATGAGCCAGATCCCCAAGCGCTAGTGCTCGCCCCAGATTCCCACCCGAAACCCTCGTTCAAACCCGACCTGCATTATCTCCCAACGGTTCGAGTCGAATCGCCTCCGATTCGTTTGCGTCCCCTTCCACAACCTGATCCTGCTCCGGGGAGGCATCCGCGAACGCAATGTCAGACATGGCCGCGTTTTGACTGGCAGTGGGTTGCGACAACACGCCGAATCCGGTGTCAATCCCCTGCCAGCGGCGGTGGAGGTCACGGTCATACAGCTCTCGCACGCTGATGATGAACCGAGGCATCATAGGGCACATGGTTATATAAGAAAACAAGGACAGGAAGAGCGGCAAAGTGCTGTATATTGTACCCGAATCGACCATGGTGAAAATGTTGAAACACACGTTCCTAGCAGTTCAGAAGAAAACAACCGAGTGGTTAGTTTTTGGGCAAGTGCGCGAGAGTAAGATGGATTGGAGAACGTGATTGTGACGAATGGAAAGGAGAGATGGGGGCAAGAGCCAGACATACACGAGAAAATAAAGAATTCCATCTTTCACAAGTAGTTGCATGTACCGATTAGGCTGCCACTGCTTGGTCGCCTTGTACATATTAACTGATTGCCTCAAGGTTTGGATGACGGCGAGAACCAAAAGTGTAGCACCTAGAACAAATCGCGGGATTTTGTCATACATGTAAAGCCTGGATGAGACTGCGCTCAGTGAGTAAGCACACAAAGAGAATTTGCTGATTTGGACAATTGTGACTTGAGAACATGGTGGCAGGAAATGGAGGCCGTCTCCGTGAGATCGCAGTGAACCATGCACTCTAGCTCGAGACATACCTGAGAAGTATGTATTCGAGTTGGGATTATAGAGGATGCCCGCAAAAACAAAGGAAGAAACAACTTGTGGCACATAGATGAACAGGAGGACCCAGAGGATCCGTTTGGATCGATTCCACATTGCATACACCCGCAGGATCATCACCACTGTAATGGAAATTGTGGTCTGGGAAATAAATCAGGGATACGGTAACTCACAATCTGCAGCATTATAAAATATTGCAAATTCCCACTCAGCTAGCACAGTTATTGCAGTACCTTTGGAACATCTGAGTATCATACTGATAGTGTGACGGGCAGTAAATCAATCCGCTTACACCTATGGAACTGTTATTGATACAGTTTGCAATCCGAATTTAGAAGCGTACGTCTAGCAGAAGATGGTCATTGATGATAGACGAGGTATAAAGCAAAAAAACTGACTGTGAGAGGGCCAGGGACAAAAGTACTACCATCTGCAAATGTATCTGATCAGCTCTATTCATTTCCAATTCGGCTCTGAACATACCAAGGCCACCAACACTTGAGCATGGATTCATTGTTAATCATGTAATTGGATATGCATTATGGCAACCATTGACCTACATAGCCCAGCAAAGACCGACGTAGCGGACCTACCAAACTGTTAATTTGGAAATGTACGATGGGGTCGCCCCGAGACTTTATACGCACTAGAACAAAGATTGTAGAGACCCAGGACCAGGGCCGGCGCTGTGAGACAGTGAGAGGCTTCCTTGATAATCAAGGTTTCCTTACCCAAACGTAATCTACCTTTGAATATTGTCAGCCAACAAGCATGATGTCATGAGTGAAACAATGTACCTCTCTCGAAAAGGTGAGGACTGGAGTGGTACGATTGCAATGGCTACTTCAGAGCGAAAAGGATAGCATGCAGACGAGCGTCACTCACGATAATCATATACGACAACAGTAACAAGAGCGACTGCACTGGCCCATACATTTAATCATTGAGTGAAGATATGAGCAACCATACCGGATACACAGTTATTTGTCTGGAGAAGCTCCAAAGTGGTCTGTAAGTCAGAGGACATGGCAGCTACAAGGGAAATGGCAATGTCTGATTTGACGACAAATAAGCAAGAATAAGAAGCAAAGCTGTTATACCAGAGCGGAGCTATCCCGAGATCAACACTGCATTTCTACCATTGAATCGTCCACATGACGGTGTTGCTATGGATCAAACGTGCCGGAGGGTGTCTTTTGCCACTGATTTGAACATCAACCCTCATTGATCACCAGCGCTCCTGCTACACTCGCGTTCAGTCCGAGGTACTGACGGGTGGCATCACAACATATCTTAGCTACCTACACCTGCCCATCAATATGCACCAATTCCAGCCCATTATTTGTGCTGATGTCGATTCGAAGATCAAAGAATTATTTCATTGCATAATTCCTCTGGTTGATGATCCACGTCAACCCACTCGCATTTTTGGGTAATGACCCAATAACCACAAATTTGGCAATGACGAGAAGCAGCGTCTCCGCGCCCATACCAAACTCATCATATCATCTACAGCCACCTCTTCCTGACGGGGAACTGCGGAATGATGCGGAGAACCATGGTTACTATTCTGCCAACAGTGATCTGAACCTTGATCATCAAGAGGCGTGTCGTAACGTTGAGTTGGCCGACATTCTGTGATGACGAAAGTGAGCTTGTACTAACCTGTGTAGCCTCTGGGTCAAGTCGGAGGGCCAGATGGATACTGGAACTAGTGGGACATCGTGCGGTAGTCTGGGTCAGGAGCCTGATACGGTTGCTTTGGTTCCAGCATGGGACCGAGAAAGCCAATGTCAGGATGTCGGATCATGGAGATAATGACCTTATGCTGCACTCATGATTGCCGTCTTGTGCCACACAGATGGCGCAACTGATTGATCGCATGTGCATCCCACAACTCCCAAGCCTTGTGGAAATAACTTGCATGGTGCGTCCCATCCCGTCCAGCACGACCTACATCCTTCCCATTCTCCTCGACTTTTATTCATAAAAATGCCCTATTCCTGCCTGTGAGGTCCACGAATAAGACATCCAATGTGCCCAGAGGCGGTACTTCGCTTAAGTAGCGGTAGACTACCCTGTGACGGCATGGAGGAATCTCATCAAAAGAGCGCGGCCGAACTAGATATCTTTGACGGGGAGAAATGGGCTTTTTCGTGGCATCACCAGTGAGACACAACTTGAAGTGTTCCAGTTCAGATGCAGTCCTGTATCCATGCGTCACTCAACATTCCGTCCCACACCCAATCCTCGACCCAGCCACTGGAGGGGATGGAGGGCACGGTCGACTAAAAGAGAGGAGAGCATATTCGCCTAAATTAGCAGCTGCAAACGAAATGGAATATGGAATTACCACTGGGTTTTCTAGCGACATGGAATAAGAGCCAATCTCGGTCAAAAACCTGCGATAATGATGGTTACTGTGCGTAACAGGAGAGGTACAACAGACCAATCAAGGTGTGAAAGTAGAATGAACGGATGCTTCTGGGATGTGGTCACCTGGCAGTCGACTCACAGTACCCAGGATGGTCATTTCAGCTCTGTGCTGTGCGCAGTTCTTGGAAAATTGATCGAGCCAGACAATGAGATCAATTTTTTTGCAGATGGAAGGCGCGGACATGGTATTTGGGAATATCGCATTCTTGCTTAAAAGAAAGACACTAGAGGTCGTCAGCGGAAATGGGCCCGTGGGGATGTAACAAAGGACGGTGACTGTTCGAACGAATGCTCGCGGAAGAGAGTGGGTTTGGGAGTGCGAAGGGGATGCACGAGGAAGAGGTGTACCGTGATACATGACACGAGATAGACGAGACCCAACCCTTGTGTGGAAACATCATCATGTGCTGCGGCGGCAATACCGACTCGAAATGCTCGATCTCGCGTGCGTCTTCCTGCTATCCATCAACAAGGCTATTGTGCACATAATGTGAACTGCTCCCTGACGCGATGTATGCCTCACTGATACCATTTTCTGCGCAACATTCTCCGAGGGTGGTCTGTACTTTGTAGGATTGCATCATGAATGAGAAAGTCGAATGGGATGGGCTTTGTGAGAGGGCTTTGTTGACGAGTTGCAGAGTTGGTAGTGCTTTAGGTCGAGTGGGATGATAAATTCTGGGGGAGAAGGGGAATAAAGTCTTGGTATTGAACAGGACCGCAGCGGACGAGGACAACCAGAAAAGTCTGTGGCTGTGTTTCTCCTCCAATTGCAGCATGCCTGCATTGAACAAGAAGTGCTTCAAAGGCAAAACCTTCCTGAGTCGTTTCCAATGGTAGTCTTTCATGAGAATTGTGAGTCGTCGTCGTATCCTGGCTGCAGAACTCGTTTCATGATCACTGAGATCTGCATCAGACCCACTCGCGACATACTGCGCACAAAATAAGTACATGTGCATTCCGGGACGTCCCCCAACATGTGGGAGTGCTCATACTCCAGAGGAAGGTTTTTCGCAAGATGGCAGATGAATGTATGTCAGTTCACCACACCACATCACATTCCTATTCATGTGTGGGCTTTTCCGGTTCAGCGCGCGTTCGCTGCTATAGACATTTGACAGGTGGACGTCATAAATGTTCGTAGGTGTCTCTCCTGGACTCGTCGACGCCAACAATGCATTCGGACGCCAAACGATAAGTTCCCGGGTTCACCATGGGCAGACTGTATATAGGCATCCATATGGAAGCCACAGAAATGCCAAAGATTGCTTCCGAGTATTATGATGAACTCTCGGAAGCGGATTCTGCTAATGCGGTATCCGGGCCAGTATGATCGAATACACATCGCGCTCTCATATTTTACCTTCAAAACAATTTCGAAACATGGTATGTTTCAATATTCCGATGGACAGGAATGATCGACAGGGCGGTTCATGAACTTCCGTAGTACCTTGACCAACTCCCAAAATGCCCGGGGTCAAGCATGGATTCAATTCATCCACGACAGAATCGCACAGCTTCACGCCCAGAACCTGCCACTCAATATCACCTTTCTCACATTTACCACAATTTACAACGGTGTGCTCGGCCCTGATCTGGGGTATCAAGGGTTTGGGTGTATGAACACGCCCAGTTGCATCGTTGGCAATGGAACATTGACGGTCGCATCTTGTGGTGACCCGCAGCATTACTTTTATTGGATTCTGGGGTGAGTGATGCTTTATCGGTCTGGCGTCGCTATGAGAATCGGGGTTATTGACACTCGACGATGTTAGACATCCCCCGGAAGAAGCTCGTCGTTTCATGGCTGATTATATCGAACATTCCTGTGTTGGTGTTGTGTAGCCTGATTGACGGTGATTTTTTCTCTTTCATTTCCCGCTAAGCATTCCTTTACCTACGAATAAACATACTATCCTACATTTGCAAGGCTACGAGGGCCATCTTCAGCGCGATGACGTAGCATACTCTTCAATAGTATGTCTGAAACTCGCCCTTCAATCCCCAATAGGTGGAGTATCCGAGTCGTCTCCATTCCGG
>JBBPQV010001236.1:0-11463 GCA_038092675.1 Boletus rufocinnamomeus | reverse complement strand
CACGAGTTGCACGTTTGTGCCTCGATCTCGATTCTTGGGGATGACGGCGCTCGATCCAAAGCCAAGCTTCGAGTCGGCGGTCGAAGCATCAGATATGTATCTACGCCCAGGGCATCCCTGACTTGGAGACGGAGATGGTGGGTGAGGAGGTGAAGCTGTACCAGGGCATGTACGACCGGGAATCTGGGATGCGTGCGTCACCGTACGTGTCCGTCGTGCCAGTCCGTCCATGAGCGGATCGTCGGACGAGAGCAAGGAAGACGGTAAGTATGCTAATCCACACTTGCCTCGCCTTCCCAGCTGGCCAGCATGCGTCCGAGTCCGTGCTTCTGAATCGGCAATAAACCTGCGTCGTTTGGTGTGCCAGAGACGTTGTCAGTGACTTTTTTTACACCGAGAGGCTAATAGATGCCGATTCTTGAGTGAGGGTGTTTGATTATTGGGGTTAAGGCCAGGTCAGGCCCTCAACGGGCGGCCCGAGTGCACATTACAGGCCCGAGTGGGACCGACTCGAACCAAAAAGCGTGCAGTGAATTTTTTTTCGTGCCTGCTTGAATCCCAATCTTTGATTACGAGGAGGGTTGGTTATCAAAGTTTGTGCTGGGCCGGGCCCTCGAAGGTCTGCCCGAGTGCACTTTGCAAACCCGAATGGGACCGACTTGGACCAAAAAGTGCGGGCCCGAGTAGGGCTGTTTGACGATTAGCGAAAGCTAGTCTCCCATATGCAGACGAAAGAGTCAAAGGAAGATGGTCGTTCCTCCTTCGACTAGACCAGGGATACCCTGTATGGTTTATCGATGATGTAAACCGCGGGCCGCTGGTCACCAGACTACTACCACTCCGGTGTGCCAGTTGTCATACTAGCTGGATCGTTCTCAGCGCAGAACTTCATCATAACTTGAAGCTGAAGGTCTTGACATCAATGACGCCATAATTAGCCTCGTTTCAGGGTTTAGTACATGAGGAAGTTGGCAGACACGAGGGCCGACATGAAAGTATCCTCGGCCGTAAAGGCTTACGAGAAGAACTTTGTTCAATGGACGTAGCTGGCGGTGAGCGAACCGACCAAGCATCGAAGCTTCAATCCTGTCTTCCCACGCCTCACTTCGAATTGAACTACAACCATGGAAGCTACCATTCTCGCTGCTCACGTTTTGTCAATTTTGACTGACGGTTCGCCTTGGTACAACCTCGTCATGTCAAATTCCCTATATACAACAAAAACAATACTTAACGTAACAGTCTGATGACTCAGATGATAGATGATGGGTTCCGGGATACTGAACTTTGCACACACGAAATCTGATGGACCATATCCTGATTCCTTCGCCAGGATCAGCTGCCATTGTCTAGTAAGTATGCAGACACTATACCTCCGAGTCTACTCGATGGGTATGCGATGAGGTGTCTGCTTAGGTGGATCTTTTGGAAATGCCACAGTCAAAAGACCGTTCTCCATCCGGGCCTTGAAATCCTCAGGCTACAAGGTAACTCGACGTCAAATTCAAAAATTTCCACATCATAGTCTGACGTACCCTCGTCCCAAGAGAGATCTTCAGCGTTCGAGAGAATTTCCCATACGGGAGCTCACGAGAGGTATACGTTCGAACTTCCTCTCCTAGAAGTCGCGGGTTGGCAATTTCGCCCGAGATAGTCAATTTGTCATGCAGGAAGTTGATGGTGACATCCCCGGGTTTCAAGCCGGGCAACTCGAATGTCGCTGTCACCATGTTCGTTGAACCTTGTGCATACAAGTTCATCCTGAGTGACAATAGTTAATGTAGTGACGTGAAGACAAAACCAAAAGACAAGACACGCACCTCGGGGGGAATGGTGCTCCAAGGTCATCATCTAGTAACCCCGAGTCCGTTGACAGTCCAGATGATCGAGGACGCTTAGTACTAATGATTTTCCGGGCGCTCATTCTTATGTCAAGTGCTACCAAGAGGTGAGTCTGGGTCAGTTTCGGACCTGACAAACTCAAGGCCGGATGGCTGGAGTAATTGGGACAACGTGCAAACTGCAATTATATTGTTGACATCTATTTGAGATGCGAGGAAGAAGCGGCCGGTAAGGGTCGGCTACTAGTAGGTTGGGAGATGCGGCTGAACTCGCTGGAAGTAACTTAACGAGGGGGGAGCGCTGAGCGCTGAGGTACGCTCGAGTCACTCGGTCCGATGCACGGTCATCGATACGTGTGAACTGACCGTGATCAGCTTAGATTCGAGAATCCGCGAGCGCTACAGGAGGTCAACGCCGGAGCTTTGGTCACGATCTGCGTTCAGTCGAAAAAATAAAAGTAAAGTAAAGTAAAAGTAAAGTAAAATGGAACATCATTATATGACATCTGTTGTGGGTCGTGGTTGTGGAGTTGGTGTGCGACTGCGAATCCAGCGATCTCGAGGATTGAAATCAAATTGAAATATGATTATCAATGCTGCAGATTATGAAAGGAGAGGTTACGAGTGGAAGACCAGGATGAGTCGAGCCGAAAAAATAAATAAATAAAATAAAATGGGAACGTCATTGATATTGTTGTAGGATGTGAGTCGTGGTACTAGTGGTGTGGGCGTGCGACCGACTCAGCCTGAGCGTCCCGCTTCGAAGAAAGAATGTAATGAATATGAATGCGTACTCATATTTCTGCGGCCTGCCACATTGTGAGAAAGACGGGGGTCGTATACTTGCGAGTCCTTGGATGTCTTCTCCTTTAATTTTGTGAAACTGGTCCGTAACGGTCCGCAAGTACGTTGTGGCGTTGCCCCACGTAGTGTACCCAGCCCGCCCGGGCCGGCGCAAGAGATTGAATCCAGATTCCAGACCTCGTGACTCTCAAATTGTGGTGTAGAATCAGGCACACCCGGGATCGAGGAGCGAACAGCTCCTCGACCGTATACAGTGGCTCTACTGGTGCCGATGCCTTGCAGCAAATCGTGGACGTGTGGCTGTCTGGATCGAAGATAAAATAAAACTTGTTTGATGTGTCGCTCCCTATAGGGTATGTATGTACATGCATGCCCACGTCCAAGCGTGAGCCCGAGTTCCTGAACGCGCGGGGTGGAGTGGACGACGAGTTGAAAGTTAACCTTGACTGTGAACCGCCCAAGGTCGACGGTCCTCTCGCGGCGAGTTGGACCGCAGTTCAGGGACACAATGTGACGTCACACATGAGTTGGGTCCCAGCTTGGCGTAGTGCGAGTCCCAGACCTGACCTCTTCGGAGGGAGTTCGTCCGAGGGGGGGAAAGGGATCGATAACATTAAAAATACGCAGCGATCTTAGATGCTTAGGAGGGTGATAGACACTTACTGCGCACTGCGTTGTACGCACGCATATCGTTGGAGTGGCCTTCTTTGCTTGCGCATGTAACACACGCGACTGCCGGTCACGTGTGTTTCAGAGTCATTCCGTGGCGTGTCGATGAACCGTACCTGCGAAAAAAGTGTGTGTGTGGAGAGACTGAAAGTGACGATGCGAGTCGGCGCTAGCGATGATTCATTGCGAGCGTACGCCATCTCCACTGTCTCCCAGCCAGAGCACGCGTGCGCGGCGTGGCGTTGGATCGACGATAAACCCGCATCGCCATTTTGATAAGTTATCTCTGCGATATTGGCGTGACGTACGTACACGCCAAGGGCCAGAGGCCCGGACTCTGCACCCAACGCCCCGAACGACACGAGTTGCACGTTTGTGCCTCGATCTCGATTATTGGGATGACGGCGCTCGATCCAAAGCCAGGCTTCCAGTCAGCGGTCGGAGTATCAGACGTGTATCCACACCCAGAGTATCCCAGACTTGGAGACGGAGACGGTGGGTGAGGGTGAGGAGGTGAAGCTGTACTAGGACATGTACGACCAGGAATCTGGGATGCGTGCGTCACCGTACGTGTCCGTCGTGCCAGTCCGTCCATGAGCGGACCGTCGGACGAGAGCAAGGAAGACGGTAAGTATGCTAACCCCCACTTGCCTCGCCTTCCCAGCTGGCCAGCACGCGTCCGAGTCCATGCCTCTGAATCGACAATAAACCCGCATCGTTTGGTGTTCTAGAGACGTTGTCAGTGACTTTTTTTACACCGAGAGGCTAATAGATGCCGATTCTTGAATGAGGGAGTTTGATTATTGGGGTTGGGGCCAAGTCGGACCCTCAACGGACCCGCTCGAGTGCACATTACAAGCCCGAGTGGGACCGACTCGAACCAGAAAGCATGCAGTGATTTTTTTTGGGGGAGGGGGGGTTGGTTATCAAGGTTATTGCTGGGTCAGGCCCTCGAAGGTCTGCCCGAGTGCACTTTGCAAACCCGAATGGGATCGACTTGGACCAAAAAGCACGGGCCCGAGTAGAGCCGTTTGACGATTAGCGAAAGCTAGTCTCCCGTATGCAGACGAAAGAGTCAAAGGAAGATGGTCGCTAAGGCTCTGCGCACGGTCACCTTCGTTCCTTCTTCCACTACTAGACCAGGGCTAACCTGTATAGGAGGCCAAACGGTTCATTGATGATATTGGCCACGGGCTGGTCACCAGACTACCACTCCGGTGTGCCAGTTATCATACTACAGTTGAAATGCTCATAATGCATAGAAAAATCTCATAATGCATATTAGCATTTGGTACACTCTCGGCTAAAACAATTACATTTCGGTAGTATGCATTATGAAAATTTTCTATGCGTTATGAGCATTTCAACTGTAGCTGGATCGTTCTCAGCGCAGAACTTCACCATAACTTGAAGTTGAAGGTCTTGACACTAGTGACGCCATAATTACCCCCATTTCAGGGTTTAGCACCTGACGAAATTGGCAGACACGAGGGCAGACATGAAAGTATCCTCGGCCGTAAAGGGTTGCTACAAGAACTTTGTTCAATGGACGTAGCTGGCGATGAGTGAACCGACCAACATCGAAGCTTCAATCCTGTCCTCCCACGCCTCACTTCGAATTGAACTACAACCACATATGGGGGCCGGTTCGCCTTGGTACAACCTCGTCATGTCAAATTCGCTACATACAACAAAAACACTACTTAACGCAATAGTCTGATGACTCAGATGATAGATGATGGGCTCCGGGATACTGAACTTTGCACACACGAAATCTGATGGACCATACCCTAATTCCTTCGCCAGGATCAGCTGTTGTCTAGTAAGTATACAGACACTCTACCTCTATTCGATGGGTATGCGATGAGGTGTCTGCTTAGGTGGATCTTTTGGAAATGTCACCGACGTAACCTCGTTCCAAGAGAGACCTTCAGCGCTCGAGAGAATTTCCCATGCGGGAGCTCACGAGAGGTATAACGAGCTTCATCTCCTTGAGGTCGCGGGTCTGCAAATTCGCCCGAGATAGTCAATTTGTCATGCAACAGGTTGATGGTGACATCCCCGGGTTTCAAGCCGGGAGACTCGAATGTCGCTGTCTCCGTGTTCGTTGAACCTTGTTCATACAAGTTCATCCTGAGTGACAATAGAATGTAGTGATGTGAAGACAAAACCAAAAGACAAGACACACACCTCGGGGAGGATGCTTCAAGTCCATCATCTGACTCCGTCATGACCTCTCCTGAAATGGATTTACAGCGCTGTCGGGAACGCTTCCGGGAGTACATTCTTGTGTCAAGTACTACCAAGATGGCGGATCTGTATCATAGCGAGGCACGTGCACAGAGCCAGAGCACGGTCTTTGTCCAAGCGGCAGGAAGTGGCATGGCAACGCTTTCCTCTTTCGCCACTTTACAGCGGTTTCCGAAAGTATGTGGAAAACAGATTTTCGAAAGTCGCGCCTCGGAGACGGCCGGGCAAGGACCCCGGAAGTGGCCGACTGTAGCCTGTAACCAAATAAGTGCAGTTGGTTTTGCTCGTTGCAACCATCCATGCCTGGGTGCTGCCGTGTTGTATCTCCCAATGTCAAAGCCCACATCTGTTACGAGTGGAAGTACCCCCCCCTTCATTTTCTCCTTCATCCTTATCGCTGGATTATCCGGAGTCATCCTTATGGGATGACATTATCATGTCTCTCCAGGAATATGAGTTATCCGATGAAGCCTTCGCGGACTTCCAACCCATCCCAACTTCTCCCGAAGGCACTGCCTTCTTCTAGGTCCTATTCCGTCTCCCTGGTATTTCATATTCCTTTCCGATTCTCTCCATCTCTGTTTCTCCCAAGGACACTGCCCCATTACGTCACGTGCCTGTTATACGCAACGCGTTTCTTACCTCATCTTCACCATAGTGCCTCCCCTAAAGACCCATTTCCTATTTAGTCTCACCTGCCCTAAACACCTTCAGGCAGTATATATATTCGCACTCCGCTTGTATCTACTCTCTAACTTTAACCTACACAATCTACCGTGTGCTTAGGTTCCCAGCTGGCTTGATCCTCTCGCCGCTGGTCTCGGATCCCTCTCCTCATCGTACTCTTCGTCCTCAGGAGAGTGTTGGATTGAGCAAGCGTGCTCGCGGCCCAAACCGGAGACACGAAGATGAACGCCTGTGATTTTTCTTATTGTTCGTTATACAATAGTGCCTTGACCCTTTTGACATTGTTTCAAGTGTTTGTCTCGACTACGATACTTTGTTTCGACCGCGCTCGTGCCCGTCTCAGGCCCGAGCGCACATTGTTAGTGTCTTATTCATTGTTCACTCTATTTCGTCCGCCCTCGTATATAGACGAGCCTTGTAGAACGAGCACCTCAGTCCGTTGTCCGCGCACGACGACTGAGGTGAGTTGGTTACATTGTCATTCGTTATCTACTCGAGCTGACTCCTACATAGTTAAGCTGTCTCTCGATAGGTGAATACCATCAGTCCGTTGTCCGCGCACGACGACTGAGTTAAGCTGTCTCTCGATAGCCATCGCGCGCCCCTTGTTATTTAGCCTTTATCAATATCGGAGGTATACTAAACTACATTCTTCGCCCGCCGTTCAAAGCCATCACTGGGATAGATCCGTCACTCCAAGGGAAGATCGCGAGTTATGTGGCACAAGTACTGGGAAAACGAGATAGTGAGGTGAAGAAGCGGCTTCCGGCACCACTGTTCTTCACCGGAAAACTGAGGATACGTGGGGGTGGTGATTTGTTCCGCACCAGGACTGTCTCTCGTAGACCGATGACTCCGGAAAGAAGGAATTGCTACATCAAGATACAAACATTGTACTGATACTGCGGTATATCTCTGACTGTTTACATAGTATGAGGTGGTTCTGGAGGCACGGAATGGCAACCTAGTCCATCAAACTGGTCATGGCGAACTAGAGAAAATTTTCGTTCTTACTCTACCGACGGATCAATTTTTCGGCGTACTTAGTGGGAAGACACTTGCCCTCGCACTCGTTACACCATGGGTTACTACTGAAGTCACGAAGGCTACATTCAAGAACAAATACATGTTATCCGAGAGGGCCTCGATCGTAACGGACATCCGAAGCTTGAAGCACGTTGTTGGTTTAGTTCCCATCGGCAACCGTTGGGGGATTATCGATCGTGCGCCAGGGACAGCTGCGAGAAGCTTCACAGAAAGCGCATCATGGCTAGACTCGCTCGAAGATGTTGAGGGAGAAATGATGAATGAGGCATTGTGATAGATGGTGTGTGCCCATGACCTTAAAATTCTCAGCTAGCAACTGACGAGCAAAGTGGCTACGTCGTCTTTGTTACGCACACATAGTTGGATGGATCAGTGACTCAGATTGTGTAGTCCGGAGATGTTGAGGTCGAGAAGAGAGATTGACGCTCTTTCGAATGAACTGTCGCTTTTAGAAATATCCCGTAGTTCATTGTGATTTCATAGAAGTGACCGCCGGTGGGCATTTCTAAGACGCGTCCACTGGATGAGCGCCGTCGGCGCTGATCCACCCATGTGTAAGCGACAGTGACATTTCTCAAAATGTATTTTACTTTTTGTAGTGACAGGGCCGTCGACTACTACTACTACAGGCTACGTCACCGGGCTGGCGAATGCTCTCTCTCTCGCACCCCCAACTGCCGTTTGTTTCATAAACAGAGGTTGCAACCGCAGTCCGTCAGACTTGTTAGCACCACTGCCACCCTACAGGCAGCTTCCTCAACAACGCCAGTTCCCGAAGATGCATCTCTCAATAAACGACGAACCCGTCCGCTGAAGGCGCGTCTACCAAAAATCTCGCTCGAACAGTCATGCGAATGGAAAAGACCTCTCGCGTACGGGGTGCTTCCCGCGTGTGATGAAGCTCTGAAGTTTATCAAGGCAGACTCGGAAGCATTGAAAGTAAAGATGCAAAATGTCCAGGCTTCGTTGAAGGCCGCCAAGGAGGTATCCGAACTGGACCCAGTGACAATCAGACAGATAAAGGAAAAGCTGAACTATCTCGAGATCCGGAGCGAGATAAACTTCCCCGAGGTTCAGTGGAAGTATTCGAATGGGCTGGGTACGTGAGCGGTTCTCAGTCACCGCATTCCGGTGGGTTCTGATTACACGACACTTCTTCTAGCGGACATGTCAAAAGCGGTAGATAGGCACATTCGTTTCCCATCTAGTTGAATGGTACGGATCTTGAAGTCGATACCGATGGTGGTGCTTAACGAGGGCGTCCATGCATCGTCGCAGAAACGGAGGAGCAAACACGACTTTCCGGCACCCAGAACGCAGGTTGATCAGGACCGCAAGTGTGCGAGTAGATTGACTCGGAGAAGCTGGCGAGAGCGAATAAATTGGGTGTACAGCGAGGTTAAGAGGGTGCAACTACCTTGATGAGGAAATCATAGTGTGGGGGCGGCATTTTGGCAGATGGTGCGGTATGTTTTGAGATATGGGCGACAGCGGGGGCGACACTTATTTACGGTCAGATGTGTATGTGCTGCGGGAGGGAACGTTGAAGAAGTGTCTTGGAGGCACCCCAAGTGCGCCCTGAAGCTGCAGTGTAGTAGGAGGGGCCTAGGGCTGGCGTTCAACGAATCATTTAATTCATGATGCCCGATCTCCGCAGCGATTATGTAATTGACACGAGCGATTGGGGCCCCCGGACAGCACTGGTCACAGCACCTAACAGTCGAGTTTGGAGAACTTCTCTACAGCAAGTGACGAGACAGTCCGCCGCATTGTAGACAACTCGTGCACACAAGGATGTGCCTTGCTCGCATTTGGAAGAAATTTGCCTTCTGCACCGAAGCTTGCAGTCGCCGCGGTCTCACAGGAAGGCCCTTGGTCCAAACTATAAATCAAAAACTCTTATCGCACAAATCAGCACTCACCCAGTGCGGCTTGAGCTTCTCACCAGAAGCTTCCCTCTTTGCATTGTGATAGCGGTGTGGGCCCTGGGGGCCCTTTTCTAGCCCATAAAAAACGGGACGTCAAAATCAAACAGTCCCTTTGCGCCCACTTCTCTCTCTCGTCGTATCTGCTGCGAGATGATGCGTGGACGACCTAGAATGACTGTACTCGATCCGCAGACTTTCGCTGCGAGCACTCTTGCTAACAGCGAAGGCCTCACTGCGGCTTTGACAATACTCGAGTCCTGTTTAGCAGGACCAGACATACCTCTGGACCTGATAGTTCAGGACTTGTGTTCTGTTCCCAATCTTTTCGAATTCATTCTCTCTGGTGAGTTCCTTATGCTCTTCGTCCGGACATTGCTGGCATCTTAATTTCATCTAGCCTTGCCAAACGCGGAATGGCTGGTGCACAGAATTCTGGACACCTGCCCAACCGATCCCGCGCTCGTCGGGGCTTCATACACAACTATTCTCCTTCAAAGGCTTTCATCCGTCATATTTGCTTTACCTCCTGACCTTTTCCCCTCTGACACCGTCCGTCATATTGGCCAGTATAAAGTTTATGTAGAGGACGCGTCACCAGTCCTCACATTGTTATGTTCTACCGATTTTTCGACCTGTGACATCACCGACGCGACTCCGACATCCGCTTTAGAGGGTCCAGAGTACGATGACGATGAGTACTCGGGGCCCTTTGTGCGTAACAAGAAACTGAAGAGGTCTAGGCAGAAGACTAAGAACAACACTCCTCCCATTGACCTGAAGCCTTTTCGTAAGCTAGGAGCCAAGGTTCCTTTAAACAGTGGAGATGCTTCACAAATGGCTCGCGAGATCACCGATGATCTCAGAATGATCTTGAAAGTGCGTCGGAGGCTCCCTCGATTCCGAATATGCGGCTTGACATATTTGTAGTTCTATCTTGAACTCCTCCTGGAGCCATCTCTCCGAGTCGCACAGCAATTGAAGGATGCATATGTCTCCACTGGTGATGACGTGGCCATTCATTCTTCTGTCTCGCACGAAACAAAGGTTACTGAAGCCGTGGAGCCAAAGTCGTCTGCGTATCCAAAGATTCAGCCTATGAAGGCTGCGGTATATTTTGAGAACGCGGGTGGCTTCGGAGAATGGCGCATCATCATCGGCACCAACGCAACAAAGAAACTACGGGAGCTAGCGAATGGCGACAGAAAGCAATGCATTGCCGCCGTGAAAAAAATCAAGTGCGTCGCACGCTCGCCGTTGTTGGGCGAACTGATCGCAACGTTATGATAGGCAACTTTCGAGAGGGCATTTTTCTGGTGAAAACCAGAAAAGGCTCAACGGCTCCTCCGGAATCCCGATATTCGAAGCCAGAATACAGCATGACCTTCGGCTCGTCGTAGGTTTTTTCTTGTGGTGAAACTGTACGGCCATTTATTTTACTCTCGGTCAGTATCAAATTCACGTTGTCCCCGACGATGGGGAGGTGAGTTCGATCTATACATATCTCATGACCTTGGTTTGAGAGGTGTCTTCGCAGGTGGAACGACGAGGTATCAGCTTTCGAGGATCTCGTTGTCTTTCAGGTATAGACTGATCGTTCCAGCCATCAAAATATATGGTATATATACCGACACCCAAGTGGATCGCATTTGGGACGTAATTGGGCAACATCTTGCCAGAAAAGGCGAGAAAAAAGACACCAAACTGGCACCGCTTGTCCTCTCCGACGAAGAGATGGGGGAGGTGTGTTTGCACAATTTTATGTCCTGATCATTGTTCACACTGCTACGCAGTTACACTCCCTCCTTGTGTACGCAAATTCTTCTTTTTTTGCAGCCAGAGACTGAAGTTTCAACAGCCTTGAGAAATATGTTACCTTCTCACAAGTACGTTACTACTAATTGACTTGGACGAAGTGCTGATCATCTTTTGTAGGCATTTTTGCATAGTGCGTATTTTTTTGCATACAGTAACCATATGTTTTATATGTCGCAACAGGTTTGATCGTAAATCAAGATGCGCAACATGTCTTTGAACTTACGTGGGTGATATTTACATTGTCAGGTGGTAGACATTGAGCACCCGTGCACAGCCCGCAGGAACGTAAGATCGTGGAATGCACAACTTCATGCTATGTTCTGGGGAGGAGTGGTACCGGGTATGATAGATCGGACACTTGTGTGAACGAGTGTGGCTCACTCGCCACTTAGTAAAACGACGACGATGCTCTTCAAGATGCT
>JBBPQV010001235.1:0-11470 GCA_038092675.1 Boletus rufocinnamomeus | reverse complement strand
TCTGAAAGGCGAAACCGCATTGACTGAACATTCCGAGAAAGCATAACCTGTATGAACATGTCTACAATGTAGATCTACAGAGCAGCTACATCTGAAATGAACTCAGATGGGTGAGGATAGTGGCGTTTGGCCTTTGCATGATGTATTTCGGCGACACTTAAGGAAAGTGATGGGACCGGCGAAACGGTCGCTCATATGTTTCGGTAAACGTAAAGTGTATAACAAATGGTTAACTGTGAGAAATGTACCGGTGGGACGTGTCGGCGAGTTAACATTCTGACCAGCCAGACACAAGTAACACCTACTAGTGGTCAGTCCCGACATGCAATGGTTTTCGGCGAACTATAGTTACAGATTCACTGTGTACAACGTGATTGATTACTTTGGGCGTAAATAATTGTCTAGGTTTAATTGTTCTGTTTCTTCCTCCACAACTGAGGCCTTCAGCTGTTGGAGCTTCGCCGAAAGTACCTCCCTTTGTTGTTGAACAACAGACAAAGTGTTTTTCACTTCACTGTAGCGTTGAAAGAAACCTCCCAAAGAGGCAGCTCCTTCTCCCTGATTGAGATTGCTGCAAGATCCTTGGTTGATGAGGGCCAGTGATGCTTTCAACTGCTGGATCTCTTTCTGGAGCTGGCCCTCATTCTCCAACTTCTCTAGCTCAGCATGCAGATCTGCCAACTCAAGAAAGTCTTCTTTGGTTGGCTTTTCAATTGAAATAGTCACTGTAAAGTGTTCAGTCATCACATGAATCGCCAAAAAACTGCTGGAGAAATACCATTCTGTTCACCAGGTTGCTGGGGCCTCACTTTGACTGACCCAATCTTCTTATTTGGGGTTTTTGGATCATAAACCAATAAACCATCCTTGATTTCAGATGCCAACATATTCGCCTTCCCCTTGTCTTTCACTGCAACTGGTACCAGAAACAACTCCTTGGCTTCATCGTGGGTGTCGTCTGGGACCATCTCCGGGGACTTGAATGTCACCCTCTTTCCAATCTTTACCAGCAGTTTAGACCATGTCCCTGTGCCATGTACTATAGTCTTGCCTTGCCGGATATCAGTTTCCTCATGCACTACTGTACACTGCTTTTGCTTCTTTTTACAGGTTTTGCACCCCAAAATCAAGTCCTTACTGTCTGTAGTCACCACACATTTTGCCAATGGATCCACAACACATTGCCCATATTTCTGTAGAAAGTGAATATTCACCACAAACATTCATTATGATGTGAACATACCACATCAAATTCCAGATGGAGATCTGAAAAAGCTCCCATATTAATGATCATCACTAATGTTAAAAGAAACTAATCGACTGACTCTGATCTTTCTGGGCATTACTATCCTGTTCAGCAGCCATGTCATATGCTATCCACCAAAGGTTTGTTTGCTCAGACAAATTGACGTTAGAAGTGCTGTCCACTTCGACAAGGCCACATTCCTGAATAGTCCTTGCATCTTGACCAGACTCCAGGAGCTGAGATACTCGGACTAGTATCGCTGGGATTTTGCTGCCCATATTGCCCAGTGATTTCATAATACTCGGTGCTGACTTCTATGAAGTTGTTGAGAACCAAAGACAAGACAAAGCAAACATGGATACCATTTCATCCTTTAAATCTCTCATCCACTTGTTGTAGTCTTTGGCAGAGAGTCCACATTGAAGTGCTTCTTTGAGCCTGGCAGCTTGTATGTATGAATTCAGCTGCAAGATATTCCTCATTACTTCTTCTGTGATGTTCATTGTAAAGTTTGGTGACTGCTGGCTGATGATTGTTGATCTGATAGGAACAATGGTGATTTGCAAAACTTGGCGAAGCAAGGCTTGCTAAATACCCACGCCACAAAAGAACTGTATGGCAGAAAGATATGTTCACCATGTTGGGAATTGACATGCAATACATACTGTTTGAGGCACCATGGCCTGCAGTGGAGGAATTACAGCTCATTATTTAAGTAACCATGGTTCACTGAACATATTTGCCCATTTTCTGTATCCTTTCTTCTAAATTCAACATCAGCTTGCTTTTTCTTACAACTTTCTCCCATGGCACACCCTGAAATTCTTCATGGAAAAGTTGCCAAAGGCACTGGATGTACAACATCAAATGAGCACTCAAGACCTGCTGATTGGAATCTAAGTTAGGAAACCTCTGTCTTGGCAAAGATCTATACTTGGGAATCATTGGTGAAGATTGGGGGATTTGGTGACACATGAAGTTCACAATTCATCTACCTAGCACATTATTGTACCTCATCCATCTTGCTGATGAGACATGAAGGCAGGGTCTGATGAGCAATAATTAATTGGCGATTAAAGGTTGCCATAAATTGGCAGCTTTGAAACAATGTGGGTCACATTTTCTGTCACCAATAGGATGCTGGGATATGCCATGGTTACAGGCAAGTGGTAGCTACCCACAAAATCTGAATCAGCATGACAAATGTGGCTGAATTTGCAAGACATTTGTAAGTACACATTGGGATGTGTAACCCGGTCCAGAGCACCGAAAATTTCCAGATCAACATCTCACTTGGCGATGGAGAGGACTGTGGAATTCAGCTATCTGCCAGGGATAATAATTCATTTCTGAAGTACATTATCATACTTCACCCACCTCACTGATGAGAGTGGGTAGAAGTTGTGCATACTTTTCCTCATGTAATATACATAGCAAATCCTCCTACCTGTTGTCGAGCCAACCCCATGCCAAATCAGCTTCCCACTAATGAAGCATATCAACCCCAAGTTATAAAGTAGTTGGAGGCTGAAGGTGCTCAGTTCCAGAACAGCCTCATCATACTCGCCAACAGTGAGCATGAGGTCATACCAACAAATGCTGGTCTTTGGATCTCAGTGTAGCGGTGACTCCCTGTTGATGATTACAGCAATTGCTGTGAAGACCGAGTACCAATGTGCCAGGACTTCATGCAAATCCAGAACTTCATCATCTTTTCTCAGAGTCTCCATCACATGGCATCCTGTGGCATGTAGTTCTGGATGAACTATAGCGAGCAATGCATTCAGAAGTCTTGATGTTTCCTTGTTAGCCTTCAACCATGCCCTAGCAGGACCATCTGCCCTTTTAAGGACCAGGGTGGAGCAAGGTAAATGCTCCAGAGTCTTTGCTTATCAGCAATTTTGTAGTATGAGCCTAGAGCCTTTGTTGAATGCTCACCTCATAACCCTGCTGATGCCATGCCGGCAATATATTCAAACATCCTGATGTCACTGAGGATGTAAAGTACCGAGGGTCAGTGTTGTGAGATGACTTGAGCATACACTGGCTGGACTCGACAAGGCTCTACACCAAAGCTAACACAGCGGTTTCGACGAGAGGAGATGAAAGAGTAGAGGGTAAAACATTAGTCTTCCTTAATCACCTTGCAAGGATGTAGGTCACAAGAGACAAATGGATTAGACTGGGAAGTCCAGTCGACTACAGCTAGTTTATATAGTTTACAGGAATGTGCATGGACCATAGGGTCCATGAGAAAGACTACTTGATATAGATAGATGAGAGAAGATGTCATGAGAGAAGGAAGATGATGATGAGAAGAAAGAAACAGAAATTAATAAGGCATGTGTGCATCGTGTTTGTCTAGACCATAGGTCATGTGTGGTTTCCCACGGTCATGTGCACATCACGTGACTTCAAAGTCTGAAAGTGTAAAGTAAGTGTGTGAGTGCACTTAAGTTAAAAAGTTTGAAAATATAATATATCATAACAGTCAGACCTCCACCCTTTTATGTTTGGAGTCTTTCCAAGGCTCTTCAGCAAATCTAGCATGGCTTCAGCAATTCTTGTAGACTCAATGATTATTCTCTGAAAATATATTATTTTTACATTGTTGGAAACAATCTGACAAGCCTACCTGCCTGTTTGCTGTAAGTACTTCTGGTAAGTATCAGCAAAAAATGTGATCATGACAATCAACTATGACTATGGGACTCAAAAGGATTGCTGGGCCATGTCTTCCAGTGAATGTTGACAGGTCAACTGGGGGAAAATTGATACCTAATTGGCTTTCAAGCGGCAAGTGTGTTCCACTTGGTCTTTGGCCAATTGCCAAACCATATTCTTCAGTGTTCCAAGAGACAGTGACTGTGGGATTGAGTGGGTGGTTTGGGGGGAATTTTTCATGCTCACTCTTGTTCTTGTAGGCGATTTCTAGAACATCAGACATGCCTCAAAGTTCTTGATCCCATGATTCCTGGACCAAAAGATCCTCTTCCTTACAGTGATGCCAGAGAGATTCCAGGAACATTGGTGAAATGGATGGTGAAGTTAATGACACCCAGTAGCATCATCACTGACTAATGCCTCTGGACACTTTGTCACTAAGGGTGGCTAGCTAATTACAGTACAATCTAGCTTAGTACTAGGACACTTAGTGTATATCAAGAAAGTTGTGTTTCGATGAGGCTTGATTTCATGGTATATACAAAGGTAACTGCAACTTAATGCCTTCAGTGGGCAGAGTTGTGATGTTTGATGTTCATCAGGATCACTGTCTGCAACTGGTCAATCTGTGGGCAAAGGTTGTCACCTTGGTGCTGTTGCAACGGTATCACCGACTCAGGTTTCCTGTTGAGGTCAGCCATTGCTGCAACCTGTTCCTGTAGGGCTTTTTCCATATTGTCACTGCATGTGTTGATCTGCACTAGCCTGACTTCAAGGTTGGCGGCTTGCTCATCACATTCACTGACAGACCCAGGGGGTAGATCAATGTCTATGGAGTTGGCGACTGTGACAATTGCTGAGTTAAACAGGTCAAATTGATTGGAAAAGACTGCACGTACACCAACTTACCGCTGTGACTGCACCCATGGTGTTCAATGGTCTGGCAACGTCAATCCTGACCTAACAATGGACTTAGTAACCTTCAGATTGACACTCATGTGTTACTTACTGACCCTGCATCTTCTTCAGAAACCCACTCACGATTGTTGTCACCAGTGACCTCCCCACCCTCACCATCAGTGTCATTGTCGGCACCAATCTCAACTCCCAGGGCCTTGTATTTACCCTTGCTCACCTTATACTTGGGGATCATCAACTGGGGTTTCTTGTTGCAGCAGAAAATGAGATGTGCCCAGCTTTTTGCAGTGTGAATGACATTCCCTTCGCAGTCGACGATATTGGGGAGATCATGGATTATAGCGCATTTACTCTTGGGGGAGGAGCATGGAAACAGGGCTTGAATTTTCCCTTCTCGGTTATGATCACTGTGCAGGAGACATTCTTCCCTTGACAAAACAGACATTTCTGCTGAATGTTAGTATGATAGACTTTGTAGACAAATGTGGACTCACAGGATTGAAAAATAGTTCCTTCACTGTCTCCTGTTTGCTTCCAACATTGTGATGTTTGGATCTTGTCTGAACTATCTCCTTAGATTGCTTCTTTGCTGCATTTGCCATGTTCTCATCTTCCTTGATAGGCAATGGGCATTTGAGTTGACTTGCCTGTTGCCTGTGCCCAAGTGGTGCCACCATGATTGTTTGCAGTCTCTTCTGGAGTTCTTCAGATATGGCAACAGAGTAGTCTATCAAAGTGGGAGCAGTGTTGGTGATGGTGGATGCGAGGGATGAGGTGATGATGGTGGTTTGAATCGGAGGGACACCAATTGTGGGTGGGATGGGAGGAGGAATGGTGAATCCTGTCCACTATGGCAGATGATCTACACAAATAATACATCACAATTTTTTACTCATTTATCACTGAGAGGATTCTTGCAGCATATTTAAAAGGGTTTTCCTTGGATGAGGAGTTAACAGACATGATGAAAAAAAGCTTGGAGAAGTGAAGAGAAGAATTGGATCAAGCTTGGTGGGGTGTGGTAGCAGAACAAGACTTGTTGGGAAATGATGGATTCCGGAGTATCATTTTTGGTGTTCACCAGCATTCCAAACTTAGTAAAAGGGCCATCTCGGCGAACAAGACTAGTATGGATTACAATTTTCGTGTCAGTCTGTATATTGTAGTATAGAGTTAATGGCAAATTGAAGTACACTAAAGGAGAGACTCATGCTCCAACATTAGCTTGAACGTTTTCTGGAGTACTCTGAGGTGTTGCTGCATCCTCCATTCACATATAGCTTCTTTCTCAATCTCAACCACCAAATCATTGGGATTCTGTCTTTGCTGCCTGATCTGGTCCGCATTGTGCTCAAGTCGTTCTTGCAACTTGATGGTCCATCTCCTCACCAACTCTAACTGGTCTTCAAGATTTTGCAAAGTATCATTTCATGAGCAATTAGAGGTTGACATGGGGTCAGGGACTGGTCACCTCAGGATTGTAATCCTGATCTTGAGGGGTGAAGGGCCAGGAACAGGACATTTCTGCAGACCTTTTTCTAACAAAGTGGTGAGCAAAAATCTAATGTGACAATATTGATACTCACTCAGTCTGATTACCTTCATGCAGGCCAAAGCTTTCCTCAGCTTCTCAAGGGGAATCCACCATTTGGTCCTACCAGGCACTCCCATATGCCAGGTAATAAAACCTTTGCCAATCAGCCTCTTACTCCATGGGCTGGAGGAGATGAGTGAGTCCCAATCCTAGATGGACTCCAAGTGCACTGTATCGATCTCCAGGTCAGTCTTGCTATGGAGTCGCAAGTATGCACTGGCCAGTGTGTCCGGGACCTTGAGGTCTCTGTGAGCATCAACTATGCTGATACCAGCCACCTGACATGCTTCAGTACAATTCAACAAGAACAAAACAGTCAAACTCACCACTTCCTTGAGTATCCCTTTCTTCAATTCCCTCAACTTTGACTCCTGGTATCTACATTGCTTTGCTGTAATAATATTGTGCAAGTGTCCATATACTTGGTTTTGAAGTGAGCGCTGGTTGTTGTTGGTGGGATAGAGATTGTGCACCTCCAGGAGTCGTTTTTGTTGACTCACGGGGTGGTTGTAGCGCTCAAGGTCTTGCTTTGTTCGCATAGCACACAGTAGAATGAGATATAGTGGGTTGAGACAAGGATGATTTGTGGATCGCCAAAGGTTGAATGTTAACGTTGAATGCTGAACATTGAAAGATAGCTCAAAAAGGATGACAAATTGTGTAAAGATGCCTATTGTAATTGGTGTGGTGATGCACATGGGTACATCATACTTCAATCAGCAAACAAAGAATGTCCTTACTGCCGAGTTTAGCTTACTATACTTGGAATGGGCCATGAGTCAGTGCAAATGCCAAAAATGATGCTGAGTCAGAGTTTAACCATTTGCTGTTCAGCAATGCACAATGCATGCAATTGTGTGTGCATGGTACAGTCACTGAGTCTGAGTGGGGCAGTGAGAGTGAGGATGAGGGCAAGTGGCAAGGGCAAGGGTGGGGACAGTGAGGACAACCTGGGACAATTGTAGTAGACAGCTGCTGAAGACAATGGTGTGGCAGGGTGTGGTGTACAAAAAATGTGGTGGGAATTAATACACAGATGAGTCCCACCATACTGGTGACCGCTTTATGACAGCCTTCTAACCACACCATGCTGTTATTACATCAGACCCTGCTTGCATTCATATTCCTAACATCCACTTTGGCATACTCGTCCTGTCTGATCAGGCTTCAAACATGTCCATTGCTACCATTGCTGCCATCCCACCCCCTGCTGATGTTATCTGGACCACTGGCCGTGGTCTCCAAACCATTCAGAACCGGATTTATTACCACTGGGCAAGGATAAGGGAGATCAAGGCATATTCATACACCATTGATTCAAAGCAAGTAAAAGAGAGGCTTCTGGGTGAAGCAGTAAGTCCATTCGGCATTCTCTGGGTAGCATCTGAAGGAGAAATAAATATATTCCCAGTTATTGGCGATGTATTATGTACAGCAGCAACCCAGACTTCGGGTTCCCGCTGTTGTGCTCAGCATGCTGGCGCGTCTGTATCGGAAGACTGGCAAGAAGACTGATCAAGTCTCCTTCGGCGACATTTCGCATGCCAACCCACTCATTGAGTCCCTGTATTGGTCAGAAATATTTGACCTTGCAGAAGACGTCGAAATTGCTTTGGAGGACGACATTCAGGATCATCAAGAAGATTTTGGCACGGCAGAAACCCATTGGTGGCTTGACTACGCCTTACCTGGTGGCAAAAGGCCACTTTTTCTCCACAGGTGGGAGAGTACCAAAGGGAACAGTAAGTTAAGCATATATCATATGATTTCTAATTAATAATTTATAACAGTCATCCTTGCTACTTCGGTATCAAGAGTGAATGAGCTTCAAAAATGTTTGGAGTTGGCGAATCAAAGGGCTACTGAACTGGAAGATCTTGTTTGGTGAACAAAGAAAGAAGCTGAACAAAGTCTTGGTGGAGGTAGAGAAGCAAGAATTGGAAGGGGGATGGTTAATTCAAAGCCTCCAACTCCTAGAAATCTCCCTGGAGACGATGAAGGAAATATGGCGTGTTCAGCATGAGGAAGTAGAAACGACGAGGAAGATGATGGAGAATTGGGAAGAAAGAGTGCAGGGAATAGAAGGTCACTTGGGTGTTGTAAGTATGCTGGCTACCTCGAGCATGTTCGGTGAGCCATGGTTACTTAGATAATGTGTTGTGTAAATATGTCCATCAGTATAATTTGGATTTCCCAAGCTCTGAAGTCAAAAGTTGAAGATTGATACGAAATTTCAGCGGAGCTGTAACTCAATGGACTTTCACTGACATGTAGACGGATGGAGACTTCAAGTTACGGCTCTGCCGAGATGTCATATTAATCTTCAACGTTTGACTTCACATGTTCCACTACGTTTTACTCACACTTAAATACTGCCCACCGTCTTGTGACCGCACGGATGGACAGACCACAGACAGCTCTTCCTCTACAACCTTAGCCTCATGCTGTCCAACCTTTGCCCTTGTACCTGGCGTTCGCCGAACATTCTTATTCAGAACCACCAGGAACTTCGCCGAAAACGTCAGTGTATGCACATCATGCCAAGAACTTATACTGCTTATTGACCGTGCCAAAGAGCTTTGGAATGTGCATTATACTGACGGGCATATTTGTACAACACGTTATTTAAGTAACCATAGCTCACCGAACATGCTTGAGGTAGCCGGCATACTTACAACACCTAACTGACCTTCTATTCCCTGCACTCTGAGATCCAATTGGCCAAAGTACAATATTCATCTTTTATCTCATTTCCATCAGTACCAGCCATCCCCACCATCCAACTCCCATCTATCTTGCCACTAGTGAGAATTGTTGCTGAGCCATGATGGAGCCATGCTGACCAGGAATTATGCTAGCTCAATCATGAATACATACAAACACTTACCTCTGAACACTGTCAGATACAATGGAGAGAAATCAAAGACTATCCAAGATGCCCATCAACCAGCCAGTGAGGTAGGGACTGGTGAGGATGGCCAGTGAGTGATGACCAGGCGAGCAGCCAGTGGCCAGCCAGCAAGGGAGGAGTGTAAGGGTGGGCCAGCCAGTGGTGCACAGGTGAGCAGCAATTGGCCAGCCGGCGAAGGAGGGACTGGTGACCATGGGCCAGCCAGTGAGGGAGGGGGTGGTAAAGATGGGCCAACCAGTGATGCACAGGCAAATAATCATTGGTGGGTCAGTGAGGGAGGGAGTGGTAAGGATGGGCCAGCCAGTGGTGCACAGGGGAGTAGCCATGGGCCAGTCAGTAATACATCGGCAGGCAGCCATGGGCCAACCGGTGAAAGAGGGGCTGGTGAGGATGGGCCAGCCAGTGGTGCACAGGGGAGTAGCCATGGGCCAGTTGGTGAGGGAGGGACTGGTTACCATGGGCCAGTCTGTAATACATAGGCGAGCAGCTGTCGGCCAACTGGTGAAGGAGGGACTGGTTACCATAGGCCAGCCAGTGATGCACAGGCAAGTAGCCATCCATCAGCCGGTGAGGGAGGCTTATTCATTTAATACTACCCTTTGGTAAGTCATGGGCCCACCGGCAAACCATGAACTAACACTTACCAGCCAGTCTGTTATCTAAACTAATTATTGTCCATTGACTGGTGTGGGCTAGCCAGTGATTGGTGGGGAAATGACACATTGGCTGGCCGGTGTTTTACAGAAATTGCTACTGCATGGGGTCATTTATACTACTAGGAATGGCACACAGACCAGCTAAATATGAGTGCATACAGACCATCTGGGTTGAGGGGAATATGAGGTAGTATGAGAGAACTACCTAGAAAAGGTTATTTGTCCATATCAAGAAGTTTGTCCATAAAAGTAGCATATTGCATGGTCAATGCCATAAGGGCGAAGCCCTCTCATGTATGAGAAGACGAATGGGTGAGAGTGTAGTTAGAAGGATAAAAGGGAAAGAAGTCTGTAATATTACCCCCTTCATATGGAAGAGACTCCGACTCTTCCTCTATATTTTCCAGCTCCAGCTGGGCCTGTTCTTCCACCTCTTCAGTCCCATCTGGATTGGTCTCCCTTGATGATCTCATAGTCAGTGGGGTCGTGGTCCCAGTTGACCCACTTGTTGGCAATGTATCTGACCTCTCTGCAGAGAGAACAGACTCAACAAGGGCATCAAGCCTGGATGTGTCCAGGAGTGGTGGTGTGGCAGTATGGGCAGATGTACTGCAGGCAGTTGACCTGGAAGTGGTTGATGGAGTGGCACTAATAGCGCCTGAGGCAACATTGGGGAGGAACATGAGGCTGGGAAGGGGATTGGGCCACATATGGAGAGGAGGGTTGGCGACCAATGGTGGAGAGGGTGGGGGAGATGGGGCGAGCAGGGATGATGATGGCTTGGGGTCCTGGGATAGGAATGTGGCAGGGAGAGTGAGAATGGCCCATGTTTCCTCCTTGATTTCTTGGACCCACCAGTGGGCCCAATGAGACGAGGGTGATGGTTCTGAGGCCGAGGCATCAGCATTCCTCCTGCAAGAGGTGAGCATGGCGCACTCTCCTAAGAGTGGGGAGAGAGGTGGGGATGTTAAGGGGGTCCTGGGAGAAGTAGATCTCCCTCTCCAATTCTGACATGGAGAGGATAAGGGGGTGGAGGATGGGAGAAATGGAAAGGGGAGGGAGTGCATTGACAACTGTGCTGAACCCTTGGTTCCAAAGCAAATCTAAAGTAAGGGCCCTCGCCTCAGCGATGGCCCCATTCAGGGAGGTGGTATAAACGGAGGGTTGGTTGTCTGGGGTCAACCAGGTCATGATACACCTTACCGTGGCATATACTTGATAGAGGTGGGTGGTGGAGATGAGATTGTAGTTGAAGGTGAAGACCCGGTTTCTTTCTATGATAAGAGTGGTGACAGGATTTTCCAGAACAGAGGCAAAGAGGATGCAGTGGTGGGCAACAGAGAGGTGGTTGCAGTGGACAGGGGGAGTCTGGATAATGGCCATTGTGAAGATGATTTAGGCAGAAGATGGGGAGGGGAAGTCTTTGGGGTGGCACAGTTTACAAGCATGAAGAAGTGGCTGTGCATGTTGGAAACCCCCCT
>JBBPQV010001234.1:0-11491 GCA_038092675.1 Boletus rufocinnamomeus | reverse complement strand
CACATAAGATTCACACTTATGATCACTGGGCCCAATATATTGGCAACAATGCATTACATTCTATTCATGTTAAGAATGTCAAGTTCATAGAAAGTTGATGGAAAATCCTATGTGTCATATAGGATCTCAGGCTATAATGGCATTTTGATGCAACATTACACTAACAGTCTAGTCAGAAATGTGATGCAACGTGACTAAACTGTAGACTTGGTGTGAGTGATGCAAGGCTTATGCATCATTTCGGTTCTGCCACAGTGTTCAAATTGTTGTACCATTCCATCCATGCATCACTCATCCGTCATGATGATGCATGATGTGTTGATGCATGCATCAGCACTGTGACTACGCCGTGCAGCTACTACCGTGACTCCGTTGTCACGCAAATAAATGATGCATCACAACCGTCCCCCAACAATATTACGGATCAATGACCGACGCTTAGGCTGATGCATCAGCCTACACTCAGGCTGTGCAGCTACTTCGTTGTCATGCAAATCAAAATGATGCATCACAACCGTCCCCCAACAATGTTATATCGAACAATGATCGACTCTGATGCATCGCAGCCGTCCCGCATCCGACCCGTACCTGAAATTCTATGGCGTCACAGGTGCACTTTAATTCACACCGTGTCATTCCCGTACCGCGATCTACGTTGCACACCCTGCATTTCATGTTGGTATTCTGTGTGCCTTGCACGTCGGTATATCTTGCGCTGACCGCATTTCATGTTGTGCACAGTACCACTGCGCATCGCAGTGCTTGGGTGTTGTATACACCATATTCTCGTGCACAGTGTACATACTGGGCCGCCATTTCGCTGACGAGTTCTGTGACCATCCCGTCAAAAACCTACACTTGTAATTTCTATGCGAGCCTTTGGTGCTATCTGAAATATTATGCTCCTCTCGTATGGTACACTAATTATGCTTTCCACTTCAACCACCGAGGAAAAAAAGTCGCAAACTAGTGACGCATAATGCATGGCGCGTTGGCACTTATACCCCTCGGACCTGCGATGATTGATGATGCATCACGGCTGCATTTAATGCATCCCAACAATGCATTAATGATGCATCACACCCGTCCACTAACGATGATGCATCACGGCCGTCTATGACGATCAATGATGCATCATCACGATCGTGGCTGCCAATAATGATGCATCACGCCCGTCCACCAACAATGATGCATCATGATCATCAACGAGGATGAAGCACTTTGAGCTCGAATTTCGCTAAGTTCAATACTATACTAGCGTACAAGTTACACTAGAGTACTACTGAGAATACCACCAATGGCTCGAAAGCAATCACTGAGTTTTTGGTCTTCTACCAGAGACATCAATGAATAGAAGTCAAGCTCGCATCGTGGACGTACTTTGCAGAGCCTTCAAGTTTATCCCCTCCTCTCTTCACATTCTGACTCATGCTAACGCCTCCTTTGGATGGGCTTGGTGGGAGGACGAATGTTGCCTGGTTTGTTCCAATTGCGTCAGCTATGTCGTTGCGCTTGGATGGCATGGGAACACGCTTTGAGACGTGAATGGTAGACGCCGGCTCGCCATCCGGAGTAGGTTGACTCGGATTTGGTACAGCCAAATTTCGGTTTTGTTTGGCTGGAGGATTTTTCTTGCGTCTTGTCCCAACAGACTTTGTTTTCGCAGGATTTGCGGCAGAGGGAGTTTCGGGGTTGGAATTCGTGGGCTGGACAGACGCTTCGGATGTCTTTGCTCCCGAGGTAGCCTTTGGTGGAGCACTCTCCTTGGGAGGAGGCTCTGCAATGGGCTCCTTGATGGGAACGGTGGTTACAGGCACCATGGTGGAGTCGTTTCGTGTAGCCGAAGAAATGGGTGGAACCTGTGGTGGAGCAACTATCTTGCGTCGCACCTTAGGCTTCGGACGCTGGCTCTTACGGACAACTTGTGAGTCGTCAAGCGGCTGGGTTGGTTCCGCGTCTGCTGGCTTGGGGGGTGTGGGAGGAGGAGGAAGTGGAAGTGGTGGGAGAGAGGGTTCCCGTCGTGGGTCAGCTTGCATTGAACGCATCCCAGAAATGGGGGGAGCTGCATAGGTGTCGATGCCGATACCGTTGAAGTTCCACTGCGGATCCGCGAAGCCGACGCCGCTGTGCAGCAAATCAGTGAATGACATGTCGTTTGTCATGCTTCCACTGCCGCTCGAAATGGAACCAAACCCTTGCCCATACACAAAGCTTGAAATACCATTGAGTGAATCTGATCCGTATGTTCCGTTGGCGTAGTCGTTCAATGGGTTGATGGGTAGAGACAGTGAGGAGCCTACATTCGAGTGGGAGGGAAAAAGATTGGCTCCGAGGTGTGATCGGTGATCGTACATTCCCTTGATAAATTTGTTAAAATGACATGAACACGATTGATGGCTAAGTCTTACCTGGTTGGCTAAATTGGGGAGAGAAGCGCGGGTTTCCATCCCGGACATCCCAGGAACAGAGAGCGATGCATGAGCGGGAGCGACAGACAAACACAGAGTGGCAGATAATGCATGAGTTAAGGCGCCAGAAGACCCAAGGGCGATGGTTGATGCATCAAGGGCGATGGTTGATGCATCAAGGGAAGTGGATGATGCATTGTTATCGATGAACGGGAACATACTTGGAGGGGTGGGTGTGGCGAGCCCGAGGTTGGGTTGCTCGGAGTGACTATTTAAGTGGAGGGTGTCGGTTTCAACCAATCCTTCACTCCCCGAAGCATTTCCCTCTCCTTCACCTCCTCCTACCTCTCCCTCTCCCTCTCCGCCTGTCTTCACGTCGTCCGCCCCATCGGCCTCAAGCCCATCAACTCTATAACCCGAGAAATCCTCGGAATCAGCTCCCTCGGCAGCACCGGGTTCACCAGCCTCGTCAATGGCGCCATCTGCCAGCGCAGCGTCTGGGGTATCGGGTATGGCCTCCAGCTGGTCTTTGGCATTGTCTGACTCAGGGCATGCAGTAGGTTTACGCATCTCTGGAGCTTCATATGTGATGTAAGTATGTTTAGATGGATAACCGACACCGGCACTCACAAAAAAACAATTCAGCGAACTCTTGGTAGGCAGCCAGCATGGCATTGTCTGCTGTCAGATAGAGGGTTGCAAACGTGTTCCCTTGAGGAGTCTCATTGGGGTGGCAGCTACCAAAGCAAATATTTATTTATTAACGGCTGTTGGAAACCGTAGCGAATAGTTACTTACGACAAAGATGTTATCTCCCAGTTACGCGATGGATTGGGCCCAGCACAAACGAACGAGACTACAAATCTCGTGCGGAGTTGAATCAGCTCAGCAATGCGAGCCAGCGCGAATGGTAAATCGTCGATTGCTCTACTGCTAGTCAGCCTCCATCTGATAGACCAACATGCAGGCTTACGCTTGGATGGCTACAGGATCAGTCGGGTCGTCGACTTGGGCATTTGTAACCCCTTTCTTTCGCGGCTGCGCATCGTATATGGCGTTGATTTTCTGCTTCACCTCCTCGTCCTCGGCATCCAAAAGTTCTCTAGAAAGTTTTCGGGTGAATGTGAGGGTGTCTCCGCGTGACCTACCAAGCCTTCCAGCCTCTTGAGCGTCCTTGACCTGAGGCTTGATGCGGTCTTCATAGTATTCAACCGCATACAACTTGGGCTTGCTAAGGACGCGGGATCCTTTGGGCGCGATAATCTGGTCGAACGCGGAGGTTTGTTTCTTTTGCAGGCGGCTCCTCCGAGACCCATTAGCACGCCAGCGAAACCATGTACATAATTGCTTCAAGCTGTAAGTCGTCATGGATCATGCCGTGAGAGTCATGGAGGCGTACCTTTTTGCGCACATTGATCGCCTCCCCAAGCTCAGTTTCCTGATCAGGGGTCAGCGGGCCTTCGACCCCTGGGAACTGCGCAGCTCTCTCTGGCCACCGGGAAAACCAAGTGGCGTGAAGTGCTGGCCAGAAGCCACTGTAGTTCTTCTGCTCCGTGTGCTGGAGATATTCTGTCAGCTGACCTCCAAGGAACTCAGCTTGTTCCGCAGTAGTCCAAGTAAGCGGCGCCATAGCTCGTTGAGAGGAAAAGAAACAAAACACATACACCTCCAAGCCTGGGATATAAACACATATCTTCGGTGTGCGTGTCCCGGCCCACCACCCCAAGGTTAGTATTTTGTCCTCCATGTTGAGACTGCTGTTGCTTCGCAAAAAATCGAATTTTGCAGTGAGCACGCGGCATTGTGGTAGCTGGGGTTATCATGGTCATGAACCTCGGCCTCGGAGATAAGACCTAGATTGGATTCAAAGTCGGACTGGGAATTCCTGCCTGCGTCGACTGAAATCTTGCCTGGCAGTTGAGTTTGATCGATGGTGAGATGACAGATAGCGAAGACTGATTGATTACAATCCACAAACAAGATGGCTAAGCAAGTTACAAAATTAGTATGACCGTCAAGAACGCTACCAAGGCAACCGTCGGAGTCAGCCAATTTGGGTATTGGGAAGTCTGACTTCCAAAACAGGTGCCTACTCATTTGGATTAACCCCTGTTTAGTACAGAAAACATATGCTAGGCTGGTCGTAGTGGTCCGGCGGGTGAATATCGCACGCAGTTTCATACGTTGTGAACGTATACAATGAATCTAAATGCACGAAATGGAATGTTACATATGACATAGGGACAAAGTCATTTATGTGAGTGCATTGGAGGCGAGTCAGAGCTCAAGTTTGTGTGTACAATCTATGCACGTCCTAGCTACATTTCAACCCAGTGTTGGTCAGATGTCAGAAACCTGCTACAAGCTACCGTAAGAACATTGGTTGCTATTTCAAAATATTGTTTCATCTGTTCGCGGGTGTTTCAAAGGGCTTGTTGATCCACGAATGCGAAAACATCACATAAAACTCGTATAAAACTCGTATCAATTTGCGACTGCCTCAATTGGGTGGCCATGCTCAGCAGATTTGAGAGTCACTAGACTAAGTAACTTCCCACACCACACTCTCATGGGACGACCGAGACTCTATCACACAGATGAAGACAAACAACTGGCGAGACAATCATATCGTAGGAAGTATTATGCCAAGTAAGATTTCAAGTGTCGATTCACCTTTTTCTAAGTACAGTTCTCCAGAAACCAGAGGTATATCAGCCAGAAGAACAAGCAGAGATATCGAGACCGCAAACTGTAAGTTCATGCTTGTGCACGATGGGCTATTCCTAACAAACTTTAGAAAAGCCCTGGCCACCTCAGATACCGTTCTTCCCTCGCCTGCACCCACTGCGCCTGGGACATCTGTACCAATCCGGTGCGCATCTCCCATTGCTTTCGCTAACTCAACTCCAACTCAAACCTCTCAATTAGCCCACCGCCAAGGACAGTGAGAAGTGTTGAGGCCGCCCTTATGGCACTTCTTCGTGATTCTCTCACATCTTTTTTGGACAAATATGTCCTGGACCTGACAAGTTCATCCTCGGCCTCTACTAGTACGCATACGCATAATCTGACTCAAATCCTCCAGTGTGTGGAGGCGTTGCAAGTGATCATTCGCAAGGTTCACGATGATATCTTGCAAGCCGATGGCGTTGGGCCCAGGCTACAAACCGTGGAGAAAACGTCATGCCAACTCAAGGATGTTATACACGCATTCGAGGAGATATTACTTTACGCTTCCACAGAGAGTATGCCCACGTTTTCTGAGAGACACCAACAGCAGGAATTTTGGTATCAATCTATTTCTGACGTTGTTCCAATAGGGCAGTAAATTTACCTGTTTGTGCATCGAGAACACGAGTCCGTATCTCTGGATACATGACACGAGGCATAATTAAGGCAAGTAACGAACCTCGCGACTGTCAATCACAGAAGGGGCCAGCTGGGGGAATGTCGAAATCGACATGAACACGCCAAGCTTGGCATCAGGCATCGAGCGAGCACTGATTGTGAGGTCGGTGTTATTTTTTTGGCTGTCATAGAGTCATATATTATACACACAAGTGGCAGGTCTTCCTTTGGGCAGCGCACCATTATTCCGGTCGAAATTCTTCAAATTTGGAAAATTGGTGCATGAGTGGCGGCGCTAGAACTTGTCTCCGATAGCTGCCCGCCCCACATTCACCTGTTACCGCGAGGCTCGGCCTCGTGTTGAGACAATGCTTCGTTGAGGATCATCCGTATGTACGATCTGCAAATCTCGCTGTGCGAGGAAGATCACACGGTGAGTTCTGTCTCGCGCATGGTAACATACATAGATACTCATTTGCCCGGATTGGCGTCCGGGAGTCGTTCGATATATCCACAGATGGCTGGGAACGCTGCCCCCAGCCGCAATCATGGTACAGTGAGAAGGGGCTTCCGGAATTTTTCGGATCCACAGAGTCCCATGGAGATAGATACAGATCATGAAATTCATTTGTGGTAATATCCGAAATATTTTCGTCGCATGCTCTCTATTGATAAGACTGACCGTGTTCATGCGCTTGCCGCACCTCACACCCCCCTGATGCCTGACACAATTCAAACTGTGAAGCTTTCGTTGCCTCAGGAGTTCGCGCTCCAATCATTTTCACTCACATACGCGCACAACGCGCATTCTCCAGTGGTACGTGGTCATCGTTTGGTGCGTTCATCCTCGAATCACATTGTACAGACCTTTGAGCTTACCGTTCAACCGGACCAATCACGCAAGAGGCGAGCTTCTTCCTCCCCCGAGGTTGGTGAAACTGGTCCCTTTGCGGACTCAGAGTCCACAGTTGTCAACACAGACAGCGAGAGGGGTCGGATCAAAAAAGAGAGGGAGTCGCCTGGTCCACCAGTGAGTGCTGAACGATTTCTATATTGCGGAAGTTGACTGAAAAATCACAATAGGAGCCTCCTAAGGGAGCGTCCAAAACGACCCGCAGCCAGCCCCGCCAAAAACGTGGTTAGTGTCACAGATACCCACACGCAGACGCTGTAAAATATGTAGTACCTACATATATAATGGCACTGTATCCGACCCATTGTCCGTCCAATTGAAGTACCCATCTCAATGGTCAATAACAGTCCTCAGGCTGGTCCCTCAACACCTTCTCAGGCTCACGTCGCTGAGGATGCTGACGCTGCCCTTGGGAGACTACTTCACCGTCGCATCAAGCAGAAACAGAAAGGCGTGAAAAAGCCTAACACGACGATTCTAAACCGGGACGCCGCTGCCGTCACCAAGTCTCACAAACGACGGGAACACTCCTCATATCTGGGGAATGTTAATGGACCGGTATTCGTGCGTCAATTCGTTGGTAGTCAGCCCAAGGTTTCTGCCTCCGGGCCACCGCCGATTTCTACACCCGATGCCCCTGATGCACCAATCCCGGATCCGCTCATGGAGAGCATTTCACCCGATGTAGACTTCGGAGTCTACAACGAACAATCCAGGAAGCGAACGGCTAGTGTATGTTAGGAGTATTATTACTATTGCATTACACTCATATGTTACCCAGGACCATCCCTTGTTACTCTGGCTAGAAGACCGCGAACTCTTCATGAAAGAACTGCTTCGGCTAGACGGTCGAGGCAACAATGCTGGTTCTTGTTTGCTCTGTCACGTGTCCAATCCGTGTTACGAATGCAAAGACTGCTTCGCGAGGCCTCTATATTGTGCAAATTGCATGTTAGTCAGCCATGCCCGAAATCCGTTACATAGAGTGAAGGTACGATTCAGATCTTCGAGGTGACGCTTTTAGCAATTGACTGAGCCTTCTACAGAAATGGAATGGCGAGTTCTTTGAGCCGATCTCGCTCAAGACGCTTGGTTTACGCATTCAGCTGGGTCACGAGCCTGGTGACAAATGTCACAATCCACAGCCATGCTTCGACAACACCTTCGTCGTGATTGACATTACTGGTATTCACTGTGTTGCCGTTGACTTCTGCAACTGTGAGACTGCTTCAAGCCACGTGCAACAACTCCTCAGAATGGCTTGGTTTCCCGCGACGACGTGTGCTCCTTGAACCACGGCTACGTTTCAAGTCCTCGAACAATTCCATATGGTCTCTTTAGAATCTAAAATATCTGCTTACGAGTATCATTCTGCTCTATCCAAACTTGTTGACAACACCGGTCTCATTGATGTCAGGGTATGGATTCAGCCACATTATGTCAGCCTTGGCTAAAATTCGTGGACAGAACTGCTATGAAGCTTTTCTTAGAATGTCCCAAGAGTGGTGGCACCTCAAGATGCTCAAGCGGGCCAGTCGACCATTTGATCCTCAGGGCCTCAAAGCCACGCAAGCGGGAGAATGCACTGTCCTTTGCCTGGCTTGTCCCCAACCAGGAAAGAACTTACCTTCAGATTTCCATGAGGTAGATCCAGCGAAGAGGTACGTCTTCCACTTACAGTGCAATGGCAGAAGCTTACTACATATACGGTTAGATGGCATCACACACATTTCTTGGCTATCGATGCCAACTTCTGTTTAAAGCATAAAAGGGTGTCCAAAGATAGTGTTGACCCCAGCCTGAGTAATGGATGGGCGTATTTCATCGAGGAAGCAAGTTATAAGGCCTACTTAGAAGATCGGGCTAGTATTAGCCGAGAGGCGTGTTAATCCTCGGCGGTTATGCACGACACTGATGTCCATATGCAGTGAAGTACTTGCTCGAGCCACCAAGTGGTTAACAGAGCAGATGTGTTGTCCAATGTAGGACTAGCAGCTACTGGAGTTGGTATGATTGACTGCGCCCGTCACAACATGAAGCTCCCCTCAGGGGTGGGTGACCTTCAGAAAGGTGAAAGGTTGATTTCCAGCTTAGCTCGTTGTTCAAAAAATTCTAATGATTACTGCATCAGATATATAAACATGGATTACTTGTTCTCTTTGACACTTTGCCATAATTTGACTGAAGTTCTCAATGTGTCTTATGACGTCGCGTGTCAGTGGTACAAGCACCTTTGGGATCGTATGTTGAAGTTGCCACCATCACTGCAATTACCCCTCGACCGGAAACAAGTTACCTTTTTTGTCCTGAAGTTTCACCTCCCTGCTCATATCAAAAAGTGTCAAACTACATTTTCTTTCAACTTCATTCCCGGGGTTGGCTGGACGGATGGAGAAGCGCCAGAAAGGGGATGGGCAAATATTAATCCCATCGCTTCTAGCATGAAGGAAATGGGCCCTGGGGCAAGGCGGGATGCGCTGGACGACCATTTTGGATATTCTAATTGGAAGAAAATTACTTCACTTTGTGAGTACTGTGATGATTTTTCTCTGACTTCGTGCTAATTGCATGCAGGTTCAAGCATGCTGGAAAAGTTGAAGAAGGCCATACCCAAATGCACCGAGTACTCCACAGCTCTCAAGGAACTTGAGGATGGATTGGAAGTTGATCATACGAATGATTTGAAATTATGAAAGGTACAGGTGACGGAGTGGGAGAAGGATCAAAGCCAGCCAAACCCATATGAGTGAAAGGGGAAAAGTAAGTTCCACGTTCCCCGCAGTGTTCCTCTGATGCATGGTTTTCTAGCCATCACGCTCGCTGCAGTCCAGCTTCAGCTTGCCAGAGAAGATGCCGATGACTTACAGCATGGACATGCCACAGTTCTACATGAAGACTGCTCAGCAAGCGTGCTCATCAGTTCAGGATTGGAGCTGGAGGCTCAACAGTAAGTGATATCTTGCCCAAATACCTTTTTGATCGATGAATAACCCCTTCAGACAGCACCTCAGGAGTGAGAAAGCTGACATCGGCACGCATTCCATGGATAACCAAGAAGCTAAACTGACTCAGTGATGTAACACCCTCCAATGTCGTATTGACTCCTGGGTACTGTTATAGTTTTGTGACATTCGTCACCTGTGACCTCCTTACGACCATGTGCCCTGGCGGCACCATGCCTTTCTCCTCTTCCCATGGGATCCCACCATTGTATTACCAGATCGTATTCGACGATCAAGACTCGTGACTACTATTCCCCCTCTAACGGACAATCCCTGGCCTTACGCCTAGGATGGGCTCTCACTTCTGGACTGGACATTCACCCATTGGACAATGAGTTCCCTTTCATCACAAGGACTCCAAGGGTTCTCACCTATCGACTGGACATTCCCCCGGACGTAGCATTTCCGTGCTACACAAGGACTGGATCCTCCCTGGAGTTTCCCTGGATCATCCCCTGATCCGACTTCTCACGGTTGGGCTGTGGCTCATCGCCCCATTTGATCCTAGATCACCCGGCATCGCCTCGATGACCTGTCATCATCCGAGAACTGCCTCGCTGATCCTTGATCACCCGATCATTGATCCTATTATACCCGTTCCGGTTTCTCCCTTCATCACGTGACACGCGACGCAACGTGTCTTGGACACGGTTTGACTTGCCCTAGATTTCTCTTACTATATGTATCAGGTTAGACTGGCCCTAAACCACTGTACTAGTATATAAGTTCGAGCTGAGCTTGTACTTATCTCTAACCTGAATCTACTCATTCATACCCTGGGTTCTCTGCTCGACAAGAGCTCTTGGTAGACTATTCGGTTCCTTTGATCCAGTTGGTCATCATATACTCGCTTCCTCGCTCTCTCTCTCGTCGTTGTCGTCCTCGACATCGACCTCGACTCGATTGTCATCTTCAAGGACTCTTGAAGAGTAGTGTCTCAGGTTGGAGTACCATTGTTGCGGGTCAAACTGTAACAGCGTGTATGACATCAAGTACTGGTCTGTAGCAGAGACCATCCATGGAGAATGTCAGCCCATTGCCTTCCTTGTTTTTCTCCCTGGTAGGTACTGAAATCTCGATGGTTGTGTGTTTCCACCTGTCAATCCCGAATATATCTTCAGGTGGGATCGACTTCTCAGCAGTGTCGAACCGTGCTGCCTTCCTGGAGGTGTCAAACCTTGACAAGTCTGGGATGTTGAAGTCCAGAGCTTGGAGCACCTCATAGACCAGTCGAGTGACTTTTGAATTGGACTTGAGAGTGCTCCCTGTGTTTTTCCATGACATGAGACGCCAAATCAACATGTTGGACCAGGGCCAAGGTGGGGAGTAGTCGCTACGCTGGCCCTCTGTGGAGCTAGGGATGATGGGCTGGGTCAGCAGAGACAACTCATCCATGGAGAGGAATGAGTCGGAATCATGCAATGGGCAATGGCAGTAAGCACGTGCAATGCCAAACTTGTTGAACTGTGTCGTAAAGGAATCCCACACATGCAGAAACACACATGGGATGATAGAAGTGGATGAGGAGGCTGGCTGAGGGGTGACCACAGGAAACGAAGGCTCAGGCAGCAAGTCTCGATACCTAGCGGGTAGTCACCGATTACAAGGAGGAAGGGGCTGTTCAGGGTTTGCGGTGTTGGGGGCATCGTATGTCGGTTGCAAGGAAGGTTCAACGGGCGCGTTGTGTGGGGGCTGTGGAGGGGTGGTGTCTTCTTTATAGGCAAATGCAATGAAACTAAAGTGCTTGTTTCCCAGACTACTGATTTGCCTTCCACAGATGAAACACTATAAGCTAGGGATTACAAATCTCCTAGACGAAA
>JBBPQV010001233.1:0-11502 GCA_038092675.1 Boletus rufocinnamomeus | reverse complement strand
CCTATGATGCTCTTTCATAATGCTGTAATAGTAGCTTAGCCAAACAATTTCATTTTGCCAAGTTCTCATCCTAGTATGTATGCCTTCTATCTAGTAGGAGTGTATTTCACATTCCATTTCTTTTGTGTGCTTTGGTGAGTGATTCCAGCATGCTCAATAGGTGATCATGATTCTATTTGATGGTGCTATTACAGTAGCTTAGCCACCCTATTTTATTTCACCAAGTTCTCTTTCTAATGTGTTGGCGGCCTTGAGATCTAAGAAAGACTTGGGAAGCTCTACACTCAATACTGACTTAGAGACAAGCAGAGCTTGCGAGAGGAAACCTTTGAGAGGAAATTCCAGCAAGAACTTGACTGAAGTTCTTGGGAGCTGCATTGCAGGTTTATATACTCTACAGGGGTTTTGTTGTGTATGTACCTATGTACATGTATTAGGTGCATCGGATATTAAAGTATGACTTGTTGTGACTAGTAATGACTGTAGGTGAGTCATGATGACTCCTATGAGCATAGCCTTGGGTGTAGTCCCTTAATATAAGGAGTCATCATGACTCTGAGACATAGCCTTGGATGTAGCCTGTTCATATGAGCTTGGTACCCATTGGTACATGACATGGTTCATAGTCATCATGACTAGGAACAGGTGGAAAGGAAGGAATGAGTCCTTGTGACTTGATGGAGACAGTATCCATTGATACTGGCAGAAATGAGTGAAGACTGTATGTGTTAATATGTGTGGAGATTAAGGAGGCAGTGCATGGCAGTGCTGATGGAGATTAAGGTGGCTGTACAGTCACGTGACTCATCTTTAGGTCACATGAGAGAAGAAAGATATGGGCGAAAAGTGTATCCATAACATAATGTGCCTTCTACCCAGTAGGAGTGTATTGCATATTCCACTTATTTTGTATGCTGCAGTGAGTGATTCCAGCAGGCTCAGCAGGCTCCTACATATGATGTTATATGTAGTGCTGTAATAGTATTTATGCTAAAGCATATCATCTTAGGTTCTTCTCTTGCTAATGTCCTATCTATCTAATAGTTGGATCCCTATTGCATTTTGTACATCAGTGAATGATTCCAGCATAATAAGTAGGCTACTAGAATAATGATGACAGTAGTGTTACAGTAGCAATGCTGAAGCATTTCATCACATACAGTTTGGCTGGCATCAGTGCCAATGTACATACATACATACATATACTACTAATCATAGAAGCTCTACTTGGCAAGAGAACTTCACAAGATCAAACACTTTGCTGCAACCACTGCTATAGCCATCTCAGTAGTCTCATAGTGGTGTAGTGAGTATGCCCAAATAGCTTGCTGATATACAAAAAACAACAGGTGTGTGAAATAAACACCTACTAGACAGAAGGTAGTATACTGGTGAGAGAACTTCACAAGATAGGATGCTTCAGCCAGCACTACCAATAAAATCATAGTAGGCTACTGAGCATGCTGGAATCACTCACTAAAGCATAGAAAACAACAGGAATGTGAATTACACAACTATCAGACAGAAGGCACATTAGAAAGAGAACTTGGTGAAATAAAATAGGGTGGCTAAGCTACTGTAATAGCACCATCAAATAGAATCATGATCACCTATTGAGCATGCTGGAATCACTCACCAAAGCACACAAAAGAAATGGAATGTGAAATACACTCCTACTAGATAGAAGGCATACATATTAGGATGAGAACTTGGCAAAATGAAATTGTTTGGCTAAGCTACTATTACAGCATTATGAAAGAGCATCATAGGCACCTGTTTAGCATGCCGGAATTGCTCACCAAAGCATACAAAAGAAATGGGATGTGAAATACACTCCTACTAGGTAGAAGGCATACATATTAGGATAAGAATTTAGTGAAATGAAATTGTTTGGCTAAGCTGGTATTACAGCACTATTAAATAGCATCATGGTCACCTGTTTAGCATGCCGGAATCACTTGCCAAAGCACACAAAAGAAATGGAATGTGAAATACACTCCTACTAGGTAAAAGGCATACATATTAGGATGAGAACTCAGTGAAATGAAATTGTTTGGCTAAGCTACTGTTATGGCACTATTAATAGCATCATGGGAATTCCTGAGCCATGCTGGAATCACTCACCAAAGCACACAAAAGAAATGGGATGTAAAATACACAACTATTAGATAGAAGGCATATTAGCAAGAGCACTTGGCAAAATGAAATTGTTCAGCTAAGCTACTATTACAGCATTATCAAATAGCATCATAGTCACTTATTGAGCATGCTGGAATCACTTGCTGAAGTGCAAAAAACAACAGGAATGTGAAATACACATCCATTAGCTAGAAGGAACACTAGCATGAGAACTGTGTGAAATGAAATGCTTTGGCAAAGCTACTGTGAGAGTGCTACCAATAGCATACTAGTACCATACTGAGCATGCTGGAATTGCTCACTGATGCAGAGAAAGACTAAGATGTGAGATATACAACTATTAGTTAGAAGATATACCGGTGAGGAAGGGACTGGTTACCATGGGCCAGGCAATAATGCATAGGTGAGCAGCCTTCAGCAAGCTTGCAAGAGAGGGACTGGTTATTATGGATCAGCCAATAATGCATAGGCAAGCAGCCTTTGGCTAGCTAGCAAGGGAGGGACTGGTTACCATGGGCTAGTCAGTGGTGCACAGGTGAATAGCCATGGGCCAGCCAGTAATGTACAAGTAAGTAGTCATTTATCAACCAGCGAGGAAGGCTCATTTATTTAATACTACCCTTTGGTCAGTCATGGGCCCACCAGCAAACCATGAACGATGCACTCACCAGCCAGCCTGTGAATTTGATGACATTGTATATGTGGAGCTGTTTGATTAATGAACATAAATGCAAATATATACACTGTATTAGATCTTTTTTACAGAATGAATATAAAATGGGGCAATTGCAGTGAAGCCATATTGAAAATAATACGAGTCTGTTCACCATCACTGCATGCTATATGGATATAGTACATTGCATGCACTCAGACACAAAGTGGAAACAAAGAAAATACTCACACACATACACTTTTGCTCTATAAGCAACCTTGCTAAGACATAGACCAACATGGTCCACAATTCATCTGGACTCTAAACTCTGTAGTGACATGGTGTTGTGAATTGTGCTCAAGGGCCCAATGGAATAGTGTATGTTCATGGACCATGGTGGTGATACACCTTTGAGGTAAATGGACAATGCAGGTGGATATGTATGTGATTCTGATTTATGTCCAGATTTGTCATTGCTTGTGTCTGATGGCTCATATACCAATAAAGAGCTGCTTGCTGGCTTTTAACTTTTGATGATAAATCATATTTATAAACCCAACTTGGACATGTTCAAGTGCAAGAGTGGGAGGGTTGTGGCATGTGGACATGAATGTGCTCACTGGGAAGTGAGAACAGTATGACAGGTATCAGAAAGAATGAGTTAAGGCAAGAATTGACAAGCTTGAATGGTGTTATGACTTAGTCTTTTCCTTCATCTTCTTCTTGTTCTTCTTTGCCTACTGGCCTTATATATGCAAACCCCTATCTTTCATCAGCAACCAGGCTGTTCTAGCCACACCCAGTATCTTTCTATCATCCCAGTGCTACTGGTTTCTATTACCTTCCAGCACTTTCTACAAGCTTGTTCTATTACTTTCCACCAAGTTTTGTAGGTTGTATTTCTAGAATCTTCCATCACCTTCCAGTAGTTTCTGTTTGCTTACTCATTGCTGAGGCTAGGGGGTATATAAACTCCACATCTATACTGCAGTAGTTTCTCAATCTTAATCTCTTCATTCAGCATCATCTGAACTCCTAATACTAGAAGTCTAGTACTTGATCTCCTTGAACTAGTCATTGCACTACTACTGAGTGTGTGCTTGACTGCATTGAACCTTTGACCCCTTGGAGGCTCCTCATGTCACCTCACCCCTTTGCCTTAGCTAACCTTTGTTAAGAAGTCTATGCTTGCCTCTGCTTTATTTCATTACATGCATTAAACTTACAAGGGGCCAACGAAACTTCCTTTTTCCAGAAACAACAGCCCAGTCGAAATTGAGACTGAGCAAAATCTCCCATCTAGAGTACATATGCTCTCAACTTAGTAGAAGTCTGAGATGCTCGGTGGTCTGGTCTTACCCATAGAGACCTAGCAAGGCATGCATAAGCCTGTCGAACACCACTGCGAGGTGGTCATTACTAAGCATAGGTATGATAGAACTATGAACTCACATAGGTCCGTTGAAACTTCTGAAGGCAACTGCCAGTTGGTCATTTTGACAGGATAGAGTTCATAGAGATGTGCAACTCGGAGGTGTGGTTGGCCGTTGAAATAAGGAAGGGAGGGTGAAGTGACTTGAATCTGCCAAGAGTGCTGCATTAAAAGTCTCGTCAGTGTACTGCATAAGCGCCCCTTGAATCTTGATCAACTTCTGTGTCCGTTAAGGGTGCCAGTGCACACAATGGACTCAATTCAGCGTTGAATATTAGCACCCTCGAATGGGCTTCCGAATGGGTTTTGCTCGTTCCCTTTTTGGTAGCCGAGGTAGTCAGACGGGCCTCAGACTGATCGCGGCATGGGTAACTGGTTGCGTGGAGGCAGTGGATCGAGGGTACTTCAAGTTGTACCGTAGATACAATTACGTGTAACCACGCTGAGATCGAGATCTCAAGATCTCACCTCCAATATTGATCGCCCTCCGGGCACCCCTGGACCCAAGGATGGTGTGTAGTGTGAAAAGGAGAACCCCTGCGTCAGCATAATGGAGAAAAGCTCACAACCACATATTGATGGTTGGAATCATGTATGGATGCGGAGTTTATCTACAGATGGCTCAAGGCGCTGATGCGAACACAGGAGAAGTGGGCGTAGGGTTCTCGAAGGGATGACTGAATGACGAAATTTGACATCAACGATGCTCTAAGCATCATCCGAAAGTTTTTAGAAAAGAAAATATGGAACGAAAAAGAAAGGAACAGAAGAAAAAAAAGGGAAACAATATACATACAAAATAGCATATACCTTCATCTTCTATTATGTCTTTTTGCGGTTCGTTCGGTTCATGACACTACCATCGAGGAGGATGATACCCTCGTCGAGAGATCCCGAAGAACAGTTTTGACAATGCACAACCACGTGTTCACCCTAACCACTTTGTCAAATGCTCCGTCGACATGCGCACTGATCTCCTGCAGAATCAACCGGTGCAGTGCTCTCGTATCCTCATCTTCCTCGACTCGTAATGTCATAGCCAACGAGATGACAGAAGACTGCGCAGAAGACGAACGCGAAGAACTTGCACTACTGCTGTTGCTATCCAGAGGTGAAAGATAAAATAAACTGGATGACGAGTGGGCATGTGGGCCCATCGCCTTGGTCCTATCGGCCCAAAAAGCAGATGAATCATTCGTTGACAGATACCAAGGATGGAGATTCCCCACCATGGCTTCCCGAACCTGAATGGGAGTCACGGGATGACCCAAATGACGTTGTCCGCTCAACTCACCTTGACCGTCCGCTTGATGATCCGTTCGGCTTGAGAGAGGCAGTGGTTCGCAGTGGAGATCATGTAGTCAATCTTGATAGAGCGAGTGTGAATTAGTAGCCGAATAGGTAACCACAAAAAAAAGATAAATTACCCCTTGCAAGCATTCATCGATGGCGGACAAGTCACGGCTCACTGAAGATAAGATCACCTGAATGGAATGGGCACCGTTTCCAGAAAGCAAACAATCGGAGGCAGAAGAAGGGGACGAATGTCGTGAACGGCATGTAATGCATTCCGTGTCTGTAATAGTGATGGTCGGCTGCTCAATGTCTTGCTTCACTTGCCTCCCAACTGCACAGTGAGGATCATCCAACTGGTAGCAAAGCTGGAGTCGAAGCGGTTTGCCCGCTACAATCTTCTTCTTCAACCACGCTTTGAGTTTCGAAGCACCACTTTTCTCAAATTTGGAATGAAACTTGTAACCCCTCAGGAGGGCCTTGAGCTTGCGATTTTTGAAGGTTGATTGTTCCTCAACCGAGCTCGGATACTCTGGCGAGAAGAGCTCCTGCTCTATCTCAATGAGATTCGCGAGGTGAGCCTTGTACGTCGACGAATCCGCGCCGAGAATGAAGCTGTCCAGCCATTCGGGCCATGGGACAGTTCGCACGCCAGAAGAAGTGGTTTCAAGAGTCCGAGAAACGGCTTCCGTGATAACGGCAGCATCAACATATTTCTTCACTTTCTCATCTTTCAGTAGGGATACGTCCAATTCCACAGCCGTCGACTGCGAGTCTTCAGAGCCTCGCAGGGAATGGTTGTACGTCAATCGAGCAAATCGAGAGTGAGCAGGACCTTGCGCGGTCAGTTGCTCCTCGGCCTCTTGTGAAACGTGATTCCACTGGCGGTCAACGGAATTGAGGATCTCGCGGATGCTGAGTAATTCCTTGGCGGCATCGTCGATTTGGCCATGGAAGTAAGCCAAGACATCGTCCCCCAACTGGGAGGTCTCTTGAACGACAGTTGCGAATTTATTGAATTCTACGTGGTCACGAATGAATTGACCCTCGGCGGAAAGATATTGGAAATTGTCTAGAAGCTGTTCAGAGGTCGTAGTGATGTCAAAGTCGGGCGGGAGGTGGCTCGCGGGTCCCCGGGATGCGTGAGATGAGGGAGGATCAATAGAAGAAACCCAGTTCGTGAATGTCGTGATAGAGGACAGAGATGTAGAGGTGCTTGGGCGAATCGTACGGTCGGACAGGGACGACTGGGGTCGGTTGAACTGTCCTTCAGTCATAAAAGCCGCGCGGAAGTGTGGTTTTGCCACCTCCAATGCAGTGAGTCTATCCGAACCAAACACGAATCATCAGATACTTCAGCAGGCCAGGAGGGAACAACGATGAAACTTACCCTCGCGAATTGCGTAGGTTCCGGTAAAATCCCGTTGGGTCACAATCAAGAAAAGCATACAACACATCGATACATTCGCCGTGCTCGGCGGCTAGATGAACACAAGTCTCTTCATTCCTGTCTCGTGCAGACAAGGGTGCATGGAGATCGCGGATCAGATGTACGGTGAATCGGTGTAGAAGTTGTGCCGAATTTGATGTGTCGGTGACGCATCCAAGTCGACCGAGGCAGTGAAGTGGTGTGTAGTGCTCCCAGGTAGTAAACAGACCGACATCGGCGCCGGCCCGGTAGAGTGCGTCAAGGGTCTCGATAGACAGATTTGGTACAGAGACACAATAATGGATAGCGCTCCATCCTTCAGGATCGGGTACATTTACAAGAAGGAGGCCATTCTCCGGAGGGGATGGTTCGAATGACTGTGGTGGAAACAATAAGGCGTAGATCGACCAAAGATCAGCAGTGAGCACAGCATTCACGACCGAGTCGGTAATGCGAGAAAGCGATTCGGGGAGAAAGGCTATTGCAGGGGGGGAGAAGGACGGAGATGGAGCAGAGGTGTACGGAGATAGCTGGGCGAGATCGATGCAGGAAGGCTCACATAGCGCTTCCTCGTTTCCGTTCTAATCCAGGCCATGGTCAGGTCTACCCGTACATGAAGAGTCTGTCTCGAAAAATACCTTGTATTCGCGCCAGCGATGGCAGCGCAACGCATATTCACACACCCAGAGAACAGTTGGATGAGGCAATGCGAACTGGATGGGAGAGCGATGATTTTGATCCCTCAGGTCAGGGCGAGAACCGTGCGAGAGCTGTCAGAAAGGAGTAATCAGAACAAGCGCGCATAACACGACGGTCCACTCACCAATTGTTGTACAACTTCCATTCTGCAGTCGCGGGCAGCATCTAGGGTAGTGATTGAATGTGTATTGAAACATGATGCGACCTCTAAGCGGACTTACACATCAGCGGCGTTGCACTGTCGGTATCCATGCCGTCGACAGAGACAGTGCCGGAGCTACATTCGAGCAAGAGCCGTACGGCTTCGGGCATGTTGAGCCAAGCAGCCATACCAAGTGGAGTCACGTCATTGAGAGAGTCCTGGGGCGCGTTGAGGGTGAAAAGAGAGATGTCGGGGTGAGAGGCTGCGATGTGAATGACATCGAGGCGGTCCTGAGACACGAACGACGCATCAGATGTGTCGACAGTCTCCCATCTGTATCAAGCGGCGGGAGCGGTGAGCGGGAAGGCCGGTGGCGGCGGAAAAGAGAGGGACATACCTGTCGGCGGTGAGTGCACATGTGAGGACAGTGCGGCCCGAGGTGTCGGAGGCATTGATGTCAGCACCAGCTGCGAGGGCGTCTCGGACAGCGGAAGAATTGCCTTCAGAGGCAGCCTGGAGGAGGGCGGACATTTCAAAGGAGCGGTGTGGGCGACTCATTGCAGGTCGTCAGTGATTTCGTGAGCGGGAGGGGAGGGGGAGGGTTATAAGGTAGATATATACATGATGCTCCCAAGATGATCGAGAGAGTGCACATGCAACCTAGTATGTACTCCCGGAGGAGTTATAAGGTCACACGATGAAGTCACTTCGAAGTTCTTTACGTCCTTGGGAGTCCAGGTCATGTCAACGGAGTTGCACGCATCCGCATTATAGCTCCCTTCCACAGATAACTGGGCATTCCAAGTAGAATGGTGCCCGCATAATCCCGATCTCTTCGCCACTGCTTTCTTTGCGTATGGAATTCAGCAGCCCATTCAATGAAGGGGCGATTCTGTTGACGAGATGAAAGCATCTTCATGCGCACGTCAGACATCACTACTTTATACTTAGCATGTTATGACATGATACATCTTTCAATTAAATCCCATTCTGTTACGTCCTTCGCATCGCCGACTGACGAGCGTTTTCCATCTTCTCCTTCATTGTTGACACATTCATCCGATGTATCGGCGATAGGATTGGATGCAAGGCCCGCATGTGGATGACGTTCAGCACGTTCATCCAATCTTCACCGCGAGCGCTGCAAGAGTCACCACCCGAAAGAGTAACTCTGGCAGCGTAGTACTAGACTCACGTGGTGACCCAGATGGGACCGACACTCCAGATCTGCCATCATACTCTCGGTCACTGCGAGCGTTGTGAAGTCAGGCTGACCGGTACAAAAATGGATACCAAATTCCGGACAGGTGCCGGATAGATTCGAAGATTGTATGAACGATGATATCGCAGCACCTTGTAGATACCTCTGCATGTAAAAACTGTGCCGAGATGAATCATGAAGTAGAATTGAAGTAATTCTGTCTCGAGAGTTGCGGGAAACAGACAGCGCACCTCAACGGACGAGGACACGCACCTGAAGCAACCCCAGACCCTCCTCCACCAATCACCAGTCCATACGAAGAGCCTGCGCAAGAAAATGAGCCCCCGAGCATCAAGCTCAAGGGGGAGATGAGATGAGATGCGAGCTACGACGCCGCACCTACCAGGGTGAAACGGACGGATCGGGAGCACCTGAGGGTGAGTCGTGACAAGGACGCCAGAAACGGGCAGAAGAACCTGCAAAACATGTCAGAATACATCCAAGAACGTTGGGAGCATTGAAGTCAAGAGAAATCACCTGGAGTAGCTCGGGACGAGCTGAGCAAGCCGGATGGCGAAGCGGTCGTACCAGGACAGTGACCAGGAACACGCAGAAGACGATACGAACCCACCGGGTCAAGATATACTAGTGGGGTCAGGAGGCCATCCAGTGGGTGTGGCAAATCAAGCTGAACCGAGTTGGAGACTAGTCTGGTCACCAGACTAGTTGGAGACCCACAGTGTGCCGCATGGTGATGGCAGTCTGCTCGGGATATTCGTTGGCTCTTCCCCACCTCGAAGCGGGTTCTCACAACCCCAGAGCCCACAGATTGGGGTGCCATCCGGCCCGCTCCTCAGTTCGACTAGTATGATCCGAGTCCCGGTGTTGATGATCTACATTATCCCCTACCCTCTGTGTTAACACTGCTGCCAGTGGAGTCTCTGTCCACAGCATCCACTGCCAGCCATCCCCGTGAGGATGAGGTACTGCTGCCAAGTGCCAGCACATCACAAGTTGTACCCATGACCTACCCTCCAGAACCACTGCCGGGGGGGATCTAGATATTGCCAGGTCGGCTCCGTCCCCCCCTCCTCCCCCGGGTTACCGACGATGGTGCCACGCACGCTTACCTTGATTACCAACACAAGTTTATCGTCATGTTGGGATGGATACTCAGCAAGCCACTCACACTCCTGTTTGACCCTTCCAGTCCATCGTGTTGTTTCTTTCAGCTGCATTCCCCTGCTTTCCTCTTGCCAATCCAGCAACCTGTAACCCGTGATGGTCTACGTAGTGCTCACAGTCAACTACGTCATCCAAGACGGCGAGTCAAACTGGCTCGAAGGGATGATCCTCATCTATACGTTTCTCTCGTTGCCTTGAGCGTCCAAGTCGATGCACCGGCTGTTTTGTTACTGACCACACGTGATAACTAGGCCTCTACCTCAGCCTCCGATGTATCACGTTTTGGCATTACCCAGGTACGTCGCTGTTCGGAGACTACCTGGCTCCGGTGTGCATTCATATCCCGTGATGTTTCTGATATATGCACATTTCAGGTCACGGTGCTGATCCCGTGTTGACGTGTTGAGGAATCGGAAGACCCGCCTACTCGGGCTTAATGATCGTGGCCCGGTCAATGTGCTCCTACACACGTCCCAGTCGTTCAGAACGTGCCCGTCCACCTATGCTCTACTTTACGTCAGCGACAGTGGGTTTCTGGGGGCTGACGGCGGGAGCAGAAGGTACAGGGGCGCCGTGAGCGGGGACGTGGGCAGCGGCATGCACTTGATGCTGGGGCTTGATTGGATTGTTGGGAGGTTGGGCAACGGCTTGGTTGGGGTCGTTGTTCTGGACTAATTGTTGAATGAGGCATTAGGGCCAACCGCTGCTGCCCATGCAAAGTCTCGGAGTGCAGCCTATTGTAACTACAGTTGACAAGATAAAAGGTACTACTCAAGCTCATGGCCTGCCCTCTGTGACATACCCATTGTCCTCATGCTTCGATATTTCTTCACGCGACCATGGGCTGGTGAAGTAAGACCCTTGATAACCATTCTCTTCTGCCTCCCAGAGTGTCAGGATCGCTAGAAATCGCAGCGCAGATTCAGACAGGCGCGTTGATAGCTAGAGCAGAGAAAAACTAAGTAATACAGGCGAAGAAGACGAGGGAACAGTACCTAGAGCAGAGAAGCACAAGCATCAGGAGAAAAGAGGAGGCGACGTGGAGACGACTACAGAATACGAAGGATTACAAAGAAAGACTCAGGGGACAACGAGTGCACGGGCCCTAGGGATCAAGCTTCTCGTAACACAGAGGCGACTGAGGTGCGCCTTCGTGAACGTGGTAGAGGATCGAACAATTGTGGATGGGGAGTAACCGGTAACCCAGCAAGAGGGGATCTCATCACGGGCATCATTGCCAAATCTCACGCGATGCTGCGAACAAGAAAGAGGGTGACATTAACCACATACACCACTTCGTCCAACACCCTTGAGAAACCCGGCGAGAAGC
>JBBPQV010001232.1:0-11503 GCA_038092675.1 Boletus rufocinnamomeus | reverse complement strand
ACTCGACCAAGAGTTCTCGGATCGTGCGACTGTGCTTGACAAGACAACACAAGCACTCCGGCTCGTTGCTCGTCTCAGGCAGCCATTTGGTGCACTCTTGCTTGAGCCTCTGTCACGTATAGAGTATAGGCGAGTTGCCACAGACAGTTTGATCATGGTTCAAGTTCGCGAGGAGGTATCGCTGACCGAGTTGATAGACAACATCCGTACGATCGAAGTACAGTAATCTTGACTTCAGTGCCATGATGCTGGGTATGATACATCTTGCGTTAGTTTCTCAGTAGCCACAGATGTAATCTAATTTTCGGACCGCATACCTTCCTCGATCACGGTCGGGTAATGTCGCAACCTGTTCTACTCCGCCTCCGGATTGTTCATTTCGCATACATCTTTATCCTGAAGTTCCATAGAGAGTCGAGCCACGTTTTGTGGACGCTTCGTCCACCCCGCAGACGACGAGTAGAACCATGCCCACGACGAACGGGCTGACTATCCAGGTTCTGATCGTTCCGAAACAGCTCAAAGTTGAATCGGTCGACTGAACGAGTATAATAACATACCATTCATTCATCATGTCGCAGATTAGTGAAGCCTTTGGCATGATCACGACTCCAGTGGTTCATACAATGTCGGCTTGGATGATCCCAATCCGCCTGTCGTCAAAGTGGCAAGGTATGCATCGTTGCTTCTGTTGACGAAATTTCCGAGTAACGTGTTATCGTGTGCGCTCCACTGGACAATACAAAACCCCTCCAATGCCCCAGATTGCTACCGGTTGTTCGTGAACGATGACGAGAAGGATTACGTTCTGAATGCTCTAGAGGATGAGATAGCATTTTTGCCCGCCTCCTCGGACTCACATGTCTGTCATTACTTGCGAGATCGAGATATGGAGCTAAGTGGAGTTGCGCAAACTTTTGAGCGGTCGACGTGAGCCACGAACATGCCCGGAACCACAGAGTTGACCAACAACTCAGATCACGATATGAGCGTGCCTATCTTTGCGATGCCTGTGTCGGGCTCAGAAGAGGGGGGGTCTCGATTGTGTGAGCCCCGGGGGTATGAACCGCAGGCACCCTTCTCGCCCTCCGGTCATGATCTCCGCAAAAGGCCTCTTCTTGGGGGCGCAGCACAGACTCCAGATTTGCAGAGGTCTCGGATAAAGGGATGTATTATGACCAGACGACATTTCCTATCGCAACTTTAGTACGGAACTGTTGCGGATGGCTCTGGGTGAGGTTTGCGATGAGATCATGAGGAGAAATTGCCCACAGAACTGGATCATTGGCGATGAGCTGTTGTAGACCCCAAGACGAGGATCAAAGGGTGGAGTCGCTATCGAGTGGCGCTTCCATCCAAGCGAGCGGCGGTTCGGCACACCTGGATCTGAGGTGAGCTTCCCACATGTGGTCGGCTAGTAGGACGGGCATCGAGGGTGAGTTTTGTTTGAATGATGCATATGATCACGAAGGGACCATCTAGCGAGGCGGGGTAGGTCGTTCAGAGAGACAAGATGATGGTTGGGGGATGTCAAAATGGTGACAGCCACTTTCGAGCTTCCATCCGAGGATATCACCATGAACGTTCACCAGAACGGCCCGACGGTCTCTTGCGAGTCTTCATTCACGCTCGCAATCGCGCGAGAAATGAGGGTACGCTATTCGGGAGCGACGTTTCGGGGTTTTTTCCCCAGTTGTTCAGCTTTCCGATGAGACCAAGGTGCGTTCGCGATACCCGCTGGAAACCTCTTGACGACGATACTCGGGGTACCAGTCTCATTCAAGACGTGGACATCGACTCCGCTCGTTATCAATGACACCATTTTGTCGCCTTTCCCTTGTACTTCCCAGGCAGTACGTGCATCCACACGGAATTGCTATCCGGTATAAGTCGACCGGAAACAATTCACCTAAACGCTGTGTTTCCTGTGCGTTGAAGGTCAAGACGGAAGTTCTCTTATCATGTGATCACCGTATTGGGACAGATTGAGCGAGACCTGGCAGTGCGAACTAGCATACTCGCTGGTTATGTTCAACGGGTTATATTGCTCGCGGCCGCCTAGCGTAGGGATGATGTTGGAGACGTCGGGCTCAGATGATCGGATCCAGTCGTCGGCCTGAAACCGCTCTCGGGAAACAAATGTGGATATGATAAGCATCGGGAGACACAATCGACGCTACATAAACACGCCTTATGACCACTTTCGGCCCCCCCGACTGCTGCGTAGCTCGTTCATTTGTTGCGCTTGTTCCCGTCAACATCGGGAACGATTTCCTCTAGAGCTGTGGATGAAATCCGTTTGTGCGGCTGGAGCACGCTTTGTCAAATAATCATATAAGAAGTAAAGGGAAACACGAACAAAGTAGAAGCGACAAAAGAACTCGAACCCCTGTCGGCATCTATGGGTTGCATGGCTGTTGGGTAGCTCGTTTAGTCACTGCTTCCCATTGCCAACAGCTCCGAGGGTGATTTTCCAATCGACTACTCTCAAGTCACCACCAGAATGATGACGATATGACACGGTGGGGTGAGAACAAACGCCAAAAGAAGATTATGGGTGTGTGAACTGATGTACGTCGGTAAGGAGACACGTGTGTGCCAGGTAACAATGGCATACCGCAAGTAGACGGCCGCGCATCGTTTTCTCTCCATCGCTCTGTTGCCTGTCCAAAGATGTTTCTGAGAAAAATCAGGTGGCCAAGGAATGGTGAGCGCTTGGGCGAGACCTTGAAGAGGACGATACTGACGAGGACGCAAGAGGCGAGTGAAAACAGTTCCTCCGACAGCACCGTTCATCAACAGAAATCAAAACCGATTAAAATACATGGTCTACGCAGCATACTGTCAGTCGCCTTCCTCGTTGATGGGAAACACATTGTGAGTGGTGGTCACGAGGGAAAGATTCGGCGTTGGCGAGTGGAAGATGGTGGGGAGGTGGGAAAGCCAATGGATGCGGGGGGTACTGTTTGGAACATTGCAGTGTCTCCGGATGGAAAGTGGGTCGTGGGTGGCACGGCAAGCGGTGAAGTGATGGTATGGAATGCAGAGAGCCACAAAAAGGTGACTACGTTCAAAGGACACAGCGATTCGGTGTGGGCGGTGGATGTCTCACCAGATGGGACGAGAATCGCGACCGGATCGGTTGACGGGACCGCCTGCGTCTGGTCGCTCTCGACTGGCGAGCGTCTGCTCGGCCCCTGGAAACACGACCACAAGGTGGGCACAGTCAAATTCTCGCCCGACGGACGCCTCATCGCCACTGCGACGCGGTGGCGTGAGTCCGTTCGGATCTACCGAAGTCGGGACGGCCACCTCCTCGTCGACATCCCAATCAAAATCAACTCCCTGTTCTTCAACCAACCTCTCGCTTGGACCAACGATGCCAAGAAACTCTTTGTTTTATCTGGCGACGGCACCATCAATTGTTTCGACGTGTCAGCCGGCGGGACGGCGCTCTCTCGATGGCCCATTCACAGCAACAATGAACCCAGGTGCATCGTCCTGGCAAGCAACGGCGTATTCATTGCAGCTTCCGCAAAGTCATCCGTCTCGTTCTGGGACCCTACGACACACAAGCAAATCGGGTCTGCCATCCAGCATACAGGTCGCGTCATGTCTATGGCTGTCTCAGCAAACTACGACCTTGTAATCGGTGGGGGCGAGACGATCACCCTTCGCAGTCTCTGTGACATCCTTCCCTCACCCTACTCTGTCGGTGTAAGTGTACTTGCATTCAAAATCCCTCTGCATGACACCCTGCATTGCTGACTGCTGCAGATTTCCGCAGAGCGGGCCAGGTGGCGCATGGAAGTCGAAAAGGCTGAACTCGAAGCGACAGTCGAGTCCCTTCATGCACAGAAAGGCAGTCTAAGTGCGTTTATCAGCATCCTGACGCGCGTGTCGTTCACGTCCACATTCAATAGAGAGCGAAATTGTGCGTGTCGAAGAAACCGTCCAGCAGCTACGTAACCAGCTCTCCGATTCCCAACATCGAGTGGATAGCATGAACGAGACCATCGAGTCGCTTCTAGCACAGGAGAACTCAAGTGAGTTTATTAGCACCTTGCCTCGTAAAAGACATAATGTACGTCTAGAAGAAATCGTTCAGCAACTCCGTAAACAGCTCTCCGACTCCCAACATACGGTGTATAGCCTCGATAAGACTATCGAGTTCCTTCGTGAGTGCACCCATCGCCGCCCTGGCGTGCGCTTCATTGACATCCCCGTCTATCAGGCAGCAAAAATACCCATCTCGAACAGCAACTCCATACCCAGCATGCCGATTCCCAACACAGAGTAGATAGCCTCGTCCAGATCCTGCATGCGCATGAGCTGAAACATCAATGCGAAGCCCTGTATGCCGAGGGCCGCATAATCGATGCTGCGTTCTCTCTTCTCGAGATCACCAGCACCGTGAGCGAGGGGGTCCGAAGCAACGGCCTCATAATGGACTGGCTTGCTAGTGAGTTCGGAAGTCGCACATCACGAGAAAGTATTCAATTTCTACCATTAGAGTTCAAAATCCAATGTATATCAGGACTGGAAATAATTGGAGACAAGGCAGCAAACACCGGGAAGCAGGATGAAGCGGTTACAGCCTACTCTACTGCGTTGTTACTCAGTCCCTCCACCCCGAACTCCTTGCTAACGAAGTGGGCAAGTACTGTGCTGATTCGTAGCTCAGCTAACGAAGCTTTGACTGCTGCCGCCAAGGTACGTTTTACATAATAGTCTGACGCCTGACGTTAACAGTCTTTGCGAATCAGTGCAATCTTCCAAGATTTTTCATCTACCAGGCAATCTGCGATGTTCTCCAAAAGGACGGTCGTGTTTCCGAGGCAATCGAGTGTTTCCGACTGATGGAGGGTGAGCTAGGAGAGGGTACGGGTAACCGCGATCGGCAAGCTCAGTCCAAACTCAGTGAGGGGTTCCGACGGCGACGTAGCGATGTGACAAATTCTTTCCACAAAACGACGAACATGTCTGAGAAGGAAACGAAGTCTCTGGATGAAACAGAGTGGGTAGCTAGTGAGAAATTCCTGCTTGGTTCATCTCGCTAGGCACCCTCTGACATTGAATATCAGACTTTAAAGAGCGCTCTCTCAAGACATTAGAGCAACGTGGAGATATCGCCATGGAGTCTGCTTCGTACAAAGATGCCGTCGCTCATTACACCACAGCATTGACCCTCAATCCTTTATCGACAGGCTTGTTGAGCAAGCGAAGCAAAGCACGAGCCGAAATTGGATCATGGGAGGATTCACTGAAGGATGCCGATGCGGTACGTGTATCCTGATTTACACCGGAACAAAAATCAATGCGATCTCAGGCAATCAAACTCGACCCGTCATCTCCACGCGGCTATGAAGGAAGGCATGCAGCACTACTCGGCGCTCACCGCTATGATGAAGCAATCAATACATATAACGATATGCTTCTAACTCTTGAAGAATCTCTGGATCCTGTTGCTCGGAGTAAATATTTTCTCACTCACGCAAAAGCATTCTCTGAGGATTCCACTTCTTGTAGAATCACGTAACCACTATGTGAGCCCATCACAGACGATGGATGATATTCGCCACTCTGCGAAACGGACTCAGCGGGACGCTCCGCTCGTCCTCATTAACACGGAGACCGGTCGTCTTTGTGACAAGGAGGAGCGTTTGGACGAATTCGAAGCTGATCCAAAATTCAAGGAACTCGTTGCATCCATTACGACAAGACGCAACGACGACTCTCGCATCACACAGACCGTTCAGGAATACTTCCGGTATGCTACGTTCTCCCATACTTGGGAAGGGGCCGAGCCGCTGTTCCACGATGTCCTGCATGAATCGGTACACAAATTGGCGGCATCGCCCACAGTCTCAAAGTTGGTGATGTTCTGTATGACCGTGCGGGAAGCTGGGTTGCGCTGGGCATGGTCCGATACGTGTTGTGTCAACAAAACGGATGGCTCGGTGCTCCAGGAATCCTTGACATCGATGTTTAAATGGTACCACAAATCCGCCCTCACGATCGTTCACCTAAAGGGTGTACGATCTGACTCGGAGCTGCGTGCTCTCGTGAGGTGCTTTTGGAACACCCGTGCATGGACGTTGCAAGAGTTCTTTGCATCTCGTGTTATCCGCTTCTACACCGAAGACTGGAAGCCTTACCTTCCTCACGAGAGCATGTATAACCACAAGGATTCATCCGAAATCATGGACGAGATGGCGGTTGCAAACGGGATTGATGCACAAGTTCTCCTCTCCCTCCGACCCGGATCCGAGAATGTACGACAGAAGCTTTGTCTTGCCTCGACGCGCGTCTCTACCAAACAAGAAGATATTGCCTACTCCCTCTTTGGTATATTTGATGTCTCCATCCCAGTCACGTATGGCGAGGGCCAACAACGCGCTCTTGGTCGCCTTTTACAGGAAGTATTGACTCGGTCAGGCGATGTCACCATCCTAGCCTGGACAGGGAAGGCCTCCGACTACAATAGCTGTCTTCCTGCGGAAATCGGTGTATATCGCGAGCCGGCGTCACCTTATATCCCGTCACTAATTGAAGATGACAAGATGGACGCGTTGGTCACCGAATTACGGACATCATCCTCGGGATATGTCGACTCGGCTGTGATGCTATTCGATCGAGTCGTCGTTCTCCCATCGCCGCGTCTTGTCAGCCGCCGCTTGAGCTTATCTTGCATCGTGTTTCCGCTGAAAGGTCCAGTGGTCTCGAGCGGTGATTCTCAGCATGTTTACCGCACCATGACATCTGTGTTCGGGAACATCGAGATCAAGACGGCGGAGGACTTGTCTAGCCTGAACAATCTGGTACTCGTGCATCCGTGGCTCCAGTGCCTTCTTGATCCTGCCCTTCCTTTTGAGGATCTGACTGTGGACGATGACGCTGAACCGCTCACCCTTCCCGATGGGGATGGCGGGGCTGGCGATTCCGATGAGCTCACTCCCTCTACACCACACACCGCATCCCCTACACACGACAAGCTTACCAGAGCGTTACGGTTTTTCGCGCGCCTCAGACAGCCTTTCGGCGCGCTACTGCTCGTTCCTTTATCCCACAATGAATACAAACGTGTCGCATCCGATCACCCTATCGTCGTGCAGCTGGTCAAGAACGTTTCCCCGCGCTATCTCGCACAGAATATGCGAACGGTAGATATCTTGTAGTTGCCATGCTGTCTCTGGGAGTTCGCCTGTCTTTGTTTCTGGATCTGTTGCTCTCGCCATCTCGGACTTGACCATTGCATATTCTCACATTTCGTATTGCTTTCTGCAACGTATATCATCCTGTTCGTAATACCCCGTGAATCGTGGCAGGCTTTGTTGTGACCCGGCGGCCGGGCAGTAGCCAGGATGATTACAGGCACTTGGACGGGTGGCTGTCTGGGAGCTTGGCACGTTGGTACCACCAAGGGTGTGTTTCAACTAGCATACATCCTGGGTGCAATGAAGACGTCTATCATGATATACGAGTTGGTTCCCGTCCAGGAATCAGAAGAGGACCGTGAGGTCTAGTGCGATAGATAGATCGGGCCCTGTATTCCTTACAGCAATTCTCTGCTGCTCGGAATTCAATATTCGAGTCTAAACAGTCTTGGAAGGGCGGCGATCGGAGTAGCAGGCGGCTTAGCCGCTTGACGAGGGCTTTCGCAGGGTCGAAACCGCTGCCTTACCGCCACTTTGCCTGTCTATGCGCATACTGTACACGGCTCTGATCCTCAGAGAGGAGCGACTGACTTGGACGAATGCAGCAAACAGGACCGACAGCCCAGGTCGTCCATCCTCGCACACAGACCTAGCCCTACCGCGCTTCGGGCGCTAGAGCGTGCGCGCACTGAACCCAACAAGGACGTCACCCTTCGTAATGCAGGGCTACCTGCGTTGGCGTGTTCGACTGCAACGATATGGACGGCGACAACAGCATTGGCTGGAGTCGCTCTCATTTTGACATTGTTCTTGTGAGAGTACGCGATAAACGCAAGACGGTGTATGTTGGTGACGATGAGACCGCGGAGCATCAAGGGAAGAACGCGTCTCCGACGGAAACTATCAACTAAACGTATTCAGGGGGAGTGGGCACTTACACAGTGAATGAGAGGCCTGTCAGCAGCGACAAGGCTGGGACTGAACGGAGGCGGCTCAGCAAACGGATGAGGCGCGGGCCCCCGACCGATTGGTCTAGACTACAGGGTTGGGTGAAGTCGGGTGGGGAGAAGGAGGCTTCGTAACAAAGATCGGTAGTGGAACTGCTCGGGCACCCGTGCCCTTTCGGAACACAGCTGCATTTCTGCATTCCCATACAGTACTGTGCCGGAACCAGCCGGCACGGATTCTATCTCCAGCCGTCTGCGAGGAGATCTGGTTGATGCATAGATATTAGTCAATGACGATGATGGATAAACCATAGTCAACCGTGGTGTATACTCGCACTGACCGCTGCATGCCTCTCCGAGTCGTACCCGCAGAGTTACCCCGCGATTGAGAGACTCCCTGCAGTTCAACCGTGATGTCCAGTATCCGTCAGAAGTTGTCGTTCTGTAAAATAATATGCAGGTGTCGCCCTCGGCCGATTCGTCAAGGTTAATGTAGTAAGAGGCCACAGTACCGATTTCTCTTCGTTTGTCAACATCAATAATGTATCTTCTCTCCTTCCGACACCGGAGACTCGTACAGTGTACGGTTGGCCGTGGGCGAATAGATCAATTTAACATAGGTTAAGAACATAGCGAGCGAGCATAAGCCGTTGAAGGTCGTGTTATACGCTAATCGAAGGGGAAATTGGTACTGACGCGAAACGGTCCTCCGAGTTCGGAGGGGTGACGTCGAAGGCTAGTGAGTGCATTGCTCGTTTAGCAGCTGAATCTCCACGAAGCGACGATGAATTTTGACAACGCGTTGTTTTTTCACCATGGGAACAATTGAAAGGACGTCCATTTTGGACGCCTTCGACGCCGTGAACTAGCGGTTACACGCGGTTGCCATGATGACTGAAGACGAAAAGGAGGCAACGTCGATCGCGTGCCAGACACCCGAGACCTGGAGAGACGCGGATGCTTCTAAACACGGCGAGATACGGACACTTCCAAATACGGCGATGCGCGTCGTGGGTGGACGATCACTCCCTCAAACTTGCCACTTGATATACTAGCCATGTAGACCGAAACGAACGCACCCTGCTCCCTTCTCGTTTGTGGCGCCTCCGATGGCGGCAAAGTCGCGTGAACCCCGTTTCATAGAAAATCCCAACGACATACCTGCTGAAGCCGTTCCCGAGAATTTCGTGTCACATATTCTCAAGAATCAGGAAGCGCTTCCACCAGTTACTTGGAAAAACTGGTACAGAGAACTACGTTGGTTGCACGTCTTTATCTTAGTCGTTCCACCAACACTTGCCTTCATTGGTGCTTGGTATACACCCCTGCGGCTGAAGACCGCTATCTGGTTTGTGATTTACGCTCCCCTCACCGGCGTCGGTACGTTGGCTTCATCGGTGTGGAGAGCTGGCGCCAACAGAGAATATTTCAAGGTTTGACAGCTGGGTACCACCGCCTATGGACTCATCGCGCCTACAAGGCAACTAGGACATTGGAGTATATTCTTGCTATTCTCGGTGCCGGGCTCGTCGAAGGTTCCATCGCGTGGTGGGCTCGGGGCCACCGTGCCCACCATCGATACACCGACACAGACCTCGATCCCTACGACGCCCGTAAAGGCCTACTTTACTCCCACATCGGGTGGATGATCTTCAAGCCCAGGCGAAAGCCAGGCCCTGTGGATATCAGCGACTTGCAATCGAATCCGGTTATCAAATGGCAGCACAGATACTATCTCCTCCTCGCCTTCATCATGGCAATCGTCGTACCCACCACTGTGGCAGGGTATGGATGGGGGGATTGGCAAGGTGGATTCGTGTGGACTGGTATGCTTCGTCTTGTGTTCGTACAGCACGTCAGTATTCTCCTCTCAGACACTTCCCAAAAATAAATCTGACTATTGGTTTAGGCCACTTTTTGTGTCAATTCACTGTGCCATTGGTTTGGAGACAAAACCTACGATGACAAGCTCACACCGAGAGATTCCGCGATTGTAGCGGTCATCACAATGGGCGAAGGCTACCACAACTTTCACCATCAATTTCCGATGGATTATCGCAATGGCTACAAGTGGTATCAGTACGATCCGACCAAATGGTTCTTGTGGTTATGCGAAAAGCTCGGTCTCGCGACACACCTCAATGTGAGTTACGATTATTGTTTCTGCGGGATCACATCAACATGTACATTCACAGACGTTTTCAGACAACGAGGTACAGAAAGGCGAGTTGACTACCCAGCTCAGGCGCCTTCGCCAGAAACAAGAGGCACTCTCCTGGCCATTTGAGAAGCCGGATTTGCCGGTCATCACTTGGGAAGACTGTAAGAGTTTATCGGACCTTCTGCGTTGCTCCTAATAATTTGCTCCCCAGACCAACGTCAAGCAGAGTCTCGGGCGTTGATCTGCATCGCGGGGTATATCCATGACGTCAGCAACTTCTTCGACAAACATCCCGGTGGGCCCTATCTCTTGAAGAAGAATATAGGAAAGGATGCGACCCCCGCATTCTTCGGTGGCCTTTACAATCACGGCAATGCCGCTCACAACGTATGTCTCTGGTTAAATTTTATTGTACTACCTTTGCTTGACTGCCACCGTACGCAGCTGCTTGCCATGAAGAGAGTCGCGATTTTACTCGGAGGCGCACCCCATGGCTCGGAGGAGCAGTTCGTTCCTCCTAGTCAGCATTTGCGCGTCGCTCGCTATAATGAGCTCTGAACATAGGATAAGTCAATTCATTACCGTGGGCTGGCACACTCAACATCTTTTTCGCTATCCTTTCCTGGCCGAATTCACTTCTCAATTTATGCCTCATTATGTGCTTGACTTTGAGTCGTGTAGTCTTCTTTGTGTTCATACATTAATAATGTGACCAGCAAAGTATCATTTCACAGCACTTCTGAAGTTGGTGGGCAAGTAGGTGGGTTCTCCAAGAACAAAGGTTCGTAGCATGATGAGGTGGCACTCTTGCACACGGCCGTAATGTAGGTGCTGCGCAAAACCATGCCACACCTGGACCGGATCGGTGCAACGAAAGGCCTGTTCTTTGAGCATGACGACCGTGACAAATTCCTCGTAAATTTTACATCCAAGCTGCATCTCAATAATGTTTCTGGTGAGTCAGATCTACATCTCGACTGTTCTTGATCCTCGCTAAGAAGGTGTGATCTCGAAAAACGCATGTACAATCTTTGGCCGTCGCTCGTGTACCGTAGTGGCTGTTCACGGAGGTCGATGAATGAGAGGATGTGGACGGGCGGCAGCACGAAGTGCTGTCCGGCTCCACGAATTGTCCTGGGCTGGGGTTGATGAGCTGTGAGGGTGGGTGGGATGAAACACCTCGCGCACCAAGCCAGGGTTCATGGAACCCGGTGGAGCGAGGAGAAGGCGGCCGACCG
>JBBPQV010001231.1:0-11521 GCA_038092675.1 Boletus rufocinnamomeus | reverse complement strand
CAAAACGACATATTGAGCACCTGAGGAGTAGTCACTGTGGGGAGGGGGAAGTGAGGATAGTCGCTCCAGTCAAAGTGGTCGGTGCGTACTTGACAAGTAGGTGTCAGGGTTGTTGTAGAATCCCGTAGCAACCGCATAAACGATGATCGTAATCGCATAAAGCACAAGAAGTACGCCCAGGACAATCCTGGATTGATTGTACATTGCATACACACGCAGGATCATCACGACTGATTGTCACAAGCACGGTTTGTCATTTAGATGGTGCTCAGAGCGCAAGACCACTTACTATCGGCAGCAGCAAGGAATATGACGAATCCCCAATCGGCTACGATTAGGAGCACCGTGCCTTTTGATTCATGAATTGATTTTTATGCGTCAGATGGCTGAGGGACACCGCTTACACCTATGCAATGTTTGTGAATGATTGTGCATAAAAGGGCACAAGAAAACCTACGTCTACTCGATTGAGTACTTTCGTCGGGAAAGGAATGTACTAGAATACGAGAGAAAACTTACCAAAGTGGGGCCAGGAACAAAAGTAGATCCGACTTGCAAGGAGTTGTGAGTAATTTCCCACTGGTAGCATGGGGTAGTACTCACAGAATGCGAGAATCCTGTGTGAAGCGGTAAGGTTCAGTCCTCTAATGCTCTAGCCACCACTCGGGATGACTTACAAGAAGGTAGTAAGCCCTACGTAGCGAACCTTCTAAATGGGTCAGAGTCGGTTTGTATTTGGGATAATGAATACGCACAAGAATGAACATTGCAGATACAAAAGTCCATGACCTATTCTGTGAAGATGTGGTCAGAGTCGCACATCTCATGCATTGATTGAAGCTCGCCAACCCAGATATACTTTATCTGCGAAGATGGTCAGAAAGGAATTCTATTCGGGAAAATGGAAAATGGAAAAACACCTCTTCCGGAAAGGTGATGACTGGATTCGAAAGCAGAGTCATGAATGAGTTTGGAGGGTGGTGATCAACATGTACCACTCACTGTAATCGTATATAACAGCCGTAGCAATCACAACTGCAACGTTGATGAGATTAGATCATTTTGAGAAATGGTGAGCATGTTACGTGATACGTAGTTATTGACTTGCAACGCTTCCACGATAGCTTGTAGATCAGAAGACATGGTCTCGAGGTATGTTTTGGAGAACGGACGGCTGGACAACGAAGGGCGAAGTTTTAACAAGCCAAAGGAAAGCAGATGTAGCTGCTCAGTTAAATATGCCCATGCAGGGCCGAGCCTTTCCGCTGACGATAAGGCGATTTCAACCAAGGGACAACTTGAGAAGGGGTACAACCCTCAGCATACAAATGGAGGGACGACTCGGAAGTTATGGATCATTGTCAGTCAGGCGTTTCAAAATGACACGCACCCGTACAGCAGCATGACTACGTATGGCGGATAAAGAAAACAGCTGCCGATCTGTCGCTTAATGCCATGACCCTGAGCATTTTGCGACCCGACCAGAGAGATGTCAGAGTCTCGCCAAACCGTGTTGCACTCGCCACTACTCCGTAGAGTGCGGATCAGCTCCTAGGTTGCGTTATTGATCCGACCCGTCGTTTCTCGCAACCCTACGAGGGAGTCGTGCAACTAGATTTGCTTGTCAGGAGTGCACTGCAGTGTGTAAAAAACCACCGGCGCAGTCACCTAGTCTGGTGACCAGCCCGTCTAATGAGGCAGTCACCACGCGCCCGTTGAATGCGGCCAGAATGCCACAAGCTTTCGAAGCATGCACGTTACGCCGCTTTCCCGAATGGGGGTTGTAAGTTGCGGCTGCTCAGTCTTTCCAAGTCACATATATACTAGTTGGTTCTAAGCCAAGCGATGGTAATCTCCGTGTATCGAGAAGCACAGCTATCCAGTTCGGAAATTCGATACCGCTGTGGGAGTCTGGGGAGAAAGCCCGGCCTAAAAGTTATTCCTCCACAAAATCGTCATACTCGTGAGTCGTGTTTGCTCATCCCCGCGAGGCGAGGCACCGCTACTGGGCGCGTCCCATGCCGTACCACAGATACCGTACCAGTGACCTCCTCCAGCCATGTCCAGAGGGACATCGTCACACTATGGAACCTTCATCTGAGTCCTCAGGGCCCTCCGGCATTAAACAGCGGCCGCAAACAAGGATCAAGAATAGTAACAAAGACCTGGTTCTGCATCATGGGTCCTGATCAGTCGGACATTCTAGAAAGTTGTGTCAGTCTGTCGATCGTTGATCTAATCACAAAACGGAGAGTGGATGCCACAAATGAGGAACCTTCAAGCTTGGATGACTCATATCGTTCTAGCGAGCTGTTGCAGAACCTGTTGAACGATCAAAGGTCCGTTGTTTCTTGACATATAACTTGCACATGACGCCTCATCAGATGTTACAGCGTAAATCGCCTCCCAAGACTGCTGATCCCAACCATCACGAGAAAGATGTTTCTCATAGCGGACAAGGTAGTGCGGATCCAACACAAGCAGGCCATGTGTGTCTTTTTGGGGCGACATCATGACGGCTGTCTTCTTGATACCATCAAAGTGCGTGCCAGTGAAACGGGCGAATAATACCATCAGTCCAGGAAGCTACTATGCGGACAGGAGCAATGACGGAATTACTTTGCGACTGGATTCTTTGGCTGGGAGGGGGGTTATCGGGCGACCCCCATGACTGCAGAACTAGGAATTTCGGAGGAGATCGACTTGGGGTTAGAGATCAAATTGGCCTTGAATTTGCACAATGCCCAAGCCGAGGAGACCGTGGCATTGTAAACGGCCATTGCTCGCGGGCTTTGAGAGCTCGCTGCGCATCTGATAACAACCGTGGTACATGTCGGGTTGGCAGTACTAGTGTTACGGAATGAAAGTCGGAAATCCATTCAACAAAGACCATCATCACTTTGTGCATGCATTTCGCCACCCTGGGCCTTTGCATCGCAAGCGCATGACGCACTGACTCCGAGTCACCAGAAAAACGAGCTTCCGCTGGATTACATATATCACATATATGGAGCTATCAAGGAAGAGTCCATATATCCTTCGCAAGCCCGTACACATCTCGCGGATTGTCATTAATGTTTCGAGTTGGTGTTACTTCCTACCGACCCCATCTCTACGTCTCCTCCTATGATACCAGAGCTTCCCGAATTTGCGAATCCGATCGAAGACACGCCCAGGACTCGGGAAGACAAACCGAATCCACTGTCGATTCCCGTCTCCCGACCAAGCGTGACGTTGCGTTGGTGCAAGTCCCGCACGTTCATGATGAACCGAGGGGAGAGGATGAACACCAAGATGTAGGTGAGCATGTTCATTACAAATCCAGCCATGTTCTGCCCGAAGTCCATACAGTACAGGAAATGACTGCGTTTTTGAACGTCGACGAGATCAGGATCGGTTTGTGGTTTACATCCAGATGGGACGATGGTGTGAGCGGGAACGTGGGGCAAAGGCGAGGGAACGTACACGACGAAGTAAAGAATACCCTCCTTGACGAGAAGATTGAGGTATCGGTTGACTTGCCACTGCTTGGTCACCTTGTATGTTTGGTACGAGTCCGCACAAAAGCGGGCGATGACGAGAATAAGCATGAGGGCAGCGAGAATAAGCCGAGGAATAAGCTTGTATATACCAAGCTCCAATATCGTGGGGTATACTGGATTGCAAAACGACATATTGAGCACCTGAGGAATAGTCACTGTGGGGAGGGGGAGTGAGGATGATCACTTCAATTAAAGCGGTCGATGCGTACTTGACAAGGCGTGAGGGTTGGTGTAGTATGCCGCAGGAATAACATAAACGATGATCGTAACCGCATAAATCACAAGGAGCACACCCAGGACGATCCTGGATTGATTGTACATTGCATACACACGTAGGATCATCACGACTGATCGACACGAACATGGTTTGTCATTTATATGGCACATAGAGCATAGGACCACTTACTATCGGCAGCAGCAAGGAATATTACGAATGCCCACATAGCTACGAGGAGGAGTACGGTGCCTTGCGATTCATGAATTGATTTTTTTATATGTCGGATGGCTTAGGGACACCGCTTACACCTATACAATTGTCGTCGATGAGTGCGCATATAAGCGGGAACAAAAGAAAACCTACGTCTATTTGATAGAGTATTTTCGTCAGGCAAGGAATGTGCTAGGATACGAGAGAAAACTTACCAATGTGGGGCCAGGAATGAAAGTACTTCCGTCTTTCAAAACACTGTGAGTAAGTTCCCACCAGTGGCCTGGCGTAGTACATACAGAACCCATAAATCCTGTGCGAAGCCGTAAGGTTCAGTCCCCTTATAGCCATCATTCAGGATGACTTACAATACGACAGTAAGCCCTACGTAGCGAACCTTCTACATGGGTCAGAGTCGGTCTGTATTTGGGATACAAATACGCACAAGAATGAACATTGCAGATACAAAAGTCCATGACCTATTCTGCGAATATGTGGTCAGAGTCGCGCATTGTGTGCATTCATCGAGGCTCGCCAACCCAGATATGCTTTATCTGCGAAGATTGTCAGAGAGAAATTCTATCAGTGAAAATAGAAAAATACCTCTTTCGGAAAGGTGATAACTGAATTCGAAAGCAATTTTGGGAATGAGTTTGCAGGGTGGTGGTCAACATGTACCGCTCACTGTAATCATATACGATAGCCGTGGCAATCACGACTGCAATGTCGATGAGACTATATCACTCAATTGGTGAGCATCCTTACCGGACGTGTAATTATTGACTTGCAACGCTTCCACGATAGTTTGTAAATCGGAAGACATGGTCTCGCGTTATGTTTTGGAGAATGGACGGCTGGATGATGAAGGGCGAAATTTTGACAAGTCAAGGGACAGGTGGTATAGCTGCTTAGTTAAATATGCCCATGCAGGGCCGAGCCTTTCCGCTGACGATATTGCAGGCGATTTCAACCAAGGGACAACTTGAGAAGGGGTACTGCCGCCAGCATACAAATGGAGGCACGAAATGGATCATTGACAGCCAGGCGTTTCAAAATGACATACCACGGCATCAGCACTCAGAAGCATGACTACGTAATACGTATGGTGGAAAAAGGAAACAGCCGCCGGCCAGCGAGTCGCCCAACCGAATTGCACTTGCCACTACTCCGTAGAGCCCGCATCGCCTCCTAGCTGCGCTACTGACCCAACCCGTCGTTTCTCGCAACCCTAAAGGGAATCGTTCAACTGGATTTTCTGGTCAGGAGAACAGCGCAGTGTTTAAAAAACCACTGGCGCACGAGGTTGCCAGGTTGATATGATGATTTTGTGAAGGAATAACTTCTGAGCCGACCTTTCTCCCACAGCGGTATCGAGCTTCCGAACTGGATGGCTATGCTTCTCGATACCCGGAGATTACTGTCACCTGGCTGAGAACCAACTAGTCCATATGTGACCTTAAAGACAGCTCAGCATGATGCCATGTCTGCCCATTCCACACAGACGAGGGACTGCCACTGGGCGCATCTCATGCCATACGGCCGTATCACGGATGCCGTATCTGGCAAGCTGTCACAAATCCTGTTGAACAGTCAAAGTTCCGTTCTTTCTTGAGTTGTAACTTGTACATGACGCCTCATCAGATGTTGCAGCGTAAATCACCTTCCAAGATTGTTGACCCCAACCGGAACAAATATGCTACTCATAGTGGACCAGGCGCTGCAGATCCAACACACTGGCAAGCAGGCCGTGTCTTTTTCGAATGGTGGCAGACCACATCATGACGGCTGTCCTCTGGTACCATTGAAGTGCATGAAACGGGCGAACCATACCCTCAGTCCAGGAAGCTACTATGCGGACAGGAGCGATTCGGACGGAATTACTTTGCGATTGGACTCTTTGGCTGCGAGGACAGGTATCGGGCGCCCCCCGTGACGGTAGAACCGGGAATTTCGGAGAAGATCGATTTGGGGTTGGAGATCGAATTAGCCATGAATTTGAGCAATGCCCAAGCCGAGGATGCCGTGGCATTGTAAAGGGTCATTGCTCGCAGGTTTTGGGAGCTCGCTGCGCATCTGATAACAACCCACACATCGGGTTGGCGGTGTTACGGGCCGGAATGAAAGTCGGAGTACTCGAAATTCATTCAACAAAGACCATCATCATTTTGTGCATGCGTTTCGCCACCCTGGGCGTTTGCATTGTAGGCGCGTGACGCACCAGCTGATCAGAAAAGTGAGCCTCCGCTGGATTACATGTATCATTTATATGTAGTTATTGAGGAAGAGTCCATATATCCTTCGCAAGTCCGTACACATCTCGCGGATTGTCATTAATGTTTCGAGTCGGTGTTACTTCCTACCGACCCCATCTCTACGTCTCCTCCTATGATACCCAAGCTTCCCGAGTTTGCGAATCCGATCGAAGACACGCCCAGGACTCGGGAAGATTGGTCATCCCACAAACCAAATCCACTGTCGATTCCCGTCTCCCGCCCAAGAGTGACGTTGCGTTGGTGCAACTCTCGCACGTTCATGATGAATCGAGGGCAGAGGATGAATACCAAGATGTAGGCAAACATGTCCATCACAAATCCACCCACGTTGTTCTGCCCGAAGTCGATACTGTAGAGTAGATGACTATCATCGAAAATGGACGAGATCAGTTTGTGGTTTCCATTTAGACGGCACGGCAGTGTGAACGAGAAAGTAGAGCAAAGGCGAGAGAACGTACACGACGAAATAAAGAATACCCTCCTTGACGAGAAGATTGAGGTATCGGTTGACTTGCCACTGCTTGGTCGCTTTATATGTTTGATACGATTCCGCACAGAAGCGGGCGACGACAAGAATAAGCATGAGGGCAGCGAGAATAAGCCGAGGAATAAGCTTATATACACCAAGATTGGATGACGTGGTGTATGTTGGATTGCAAAATGACATATTGAGTACCTGAGGAGTAGACACTGTGGGGAGGGGGAAGTAAGGATGACCACTTCAATTAAAGCGGTCGATGCGTACTTGACAAGGCGCGAGGGTTGTTGTAGAATCCCGCAGAAATAGCATAAAGGATGATCGTAATCGCATAAAGCACAAGGAGCACACCCAGGACGATCCTGGATTGACTATACATCGCATACACACGTAGGATCATCACGACTGATTGTCACAAGCACGGTTTGTCATTTAGATGGTACGTAGAGCATAGGAGCACTTACCATCTGCTGCAGCAAGGAATACGACGAATCCCCAAACGGCCACGAGTAGGAGCACCGTGCCTTTTGATTCATGAATTATTTTTATGTGTCGGGTGGCTGAGGGAGATCGCTTACACCTATAAAATGTTGTCGGTAATTGTGCATATAAGGGGATACACCAAAAACCTACGTCTTTTTTTGTATTTTCGTCAGGCAGGGAATGTACTAGGATACGAGAGAAAACTTACCAATGTGGGGCCAGGAACGAAAGTACTTCCGTCTTTCAAAGCACTGTAAGTAAGTTCCCACCGGTGGCCTGGCATAGTACATACAGAATCCGTAAATCCTGTGTGAAGCGGTAAGGTTCCTCTAACACTCTGGCCATCGTTCGGGATGACTCACAAGACGACAGTAAGCCCTATATAACGAACCTTCTAAATGGGTCAGAGTCGACTTGTATTTGGGATACTGAATACACACAAGAATGAACATTGCAGATACAAAAGTCCATGACCTATTCTGTGAAGATGTGGTCAGAGTCGCACATCTCATGCATTGATCGAAGCTCGCCAACCCAGATATACTTTATCTGCGAAGATGGTCAGAAAGGAATTCTATTCAGGAAGATGGAACATAGAAAAACACCTCTTTCGAAAAGGTGATGACTGAATTCGAAAGCAGACTTGGAAATGAGTTTGGAGGGTGGTTATCAACATGTACCACTCACTGTAATCATATATAACAGCCGTAGCAATCACAACTGCAATGTAGATCAGATCAGATCATTTTAGAAATGGTAAGCATCTTACGGGATACGTAGTTATTGACTTGTAACGCTTCCACGATAGATTGTAAATCGGAAGCCATTGTCTCAGAGTAGGTTTTGGGAGAATGAACGGCTGGACGACAAAGGACGAAATTTTGAAACGTCAAAGGGACAGAAGTTGTAGCTGCTTAGTTATATATGCCCATGCGGGGCCGAACCTTTTCCATGCGGTAGGAACCAGCATAGAAGTGGAAGCACATGAAATAGATCGTCACGAAGCAGCTAGGCGTTTCAGAATGGCACGCACCACCGTACACAAGTGTGATAAAGGTGATCTGCCGCTTAAAGGGCGTGTGATTCAACCTTTCGCGACCGGTTCGCTCGGAGTCTCGCCAACCGTCTTGCACTCGCCACTGCTCCGTAGAGTCCGCATCGGAGTTACGGCGCTACTGACGACGTGTCATTTCTCGCAACCCTACATGGAGTCGTTCAAGTTATTTGCTCCCCAGAAACATACTAGTGTTTTTAAAAAACCACCCACTGCACGCCCGCGGTCCGTAGAATTTAAAAGCCACAAACCATGGAGGCGTTAACGGCTTTTCCAGGATGGGGGCTGTAATTAATAGTGAGTATGATTGGCTGCTCTGTCTTTCAAAATCACAAATATACTACGTCACTGATTCTGGGCCAAGCCACAGTAATCTCCATTCATCTCCAAAAACTGCCAAAACTGCTCGGAAATTTGATACCTTACGCGCTGTGGGAGAAAGCCCTCTGGTTGGCTTAGCTGATTGTTTCATCGTAGTTTCCACAATCGATCCCTGTATGTCAACGAGCAAGCCTCTGGTGGGAACCCAGGACAGTCCTGGTTCAGGTTCCACCTGCCTCGTGTGGAACTACCGCACCCCTGTCCCCAATGATCATATTATTGCTCTACCGGGGCTTGACAATGCTGCACGCCTCGTATCCATCCATTGCTGGTGAACCCTAAAATTGGCCAAGATGGTTGGTCACTTAGATGCTCGCCACCAAGGCAGGGTTGGGGTAGTCAGTTGACCATGAGGACCCAAGGCTCGTCGCACGTACCAACAATTCTCGTGTACAAGGTCCGTAAAGGTGACCTAGGCCGTCGTGAGAACACGATACCGTCATGGCAATATGGTAGGTCCGATTTGTTTAGCTGAAACACCATGCACCAATTTATCAACTGTGATGCCTGTGCATGTGTGTACACAAACCACTCACAGGGTCCGGACTTCCCTAGATTGCCCCCGGGCGATGGAATCTTGATCCATCGCCCCATTCATGTTGTTATGCGATTTGGCAGTGCGTTGTGATACTCTCCTCGCGGAATCCGCACGGGATGATGAAGGCGAAGAATGATGCATGACCTGCTCTCATCTCTATTGTGGAGGATATCGGACCTCTTGTTCTCGGTACGAGCTGGGATGTGCGACTCGATCAGACGCTTCTGTCACCCTTATTCCCGAACTTACACCGCTATTGCTAGGTATCGTTTTAATTGCCTGTTTGTAACGCATCCGAGCCCGATCCAGGATATCACGATAGGCTCCAATCTACCCCGATCAACGACATGGCCATTAGGACTATCCCACCATCGCAGAGTAGGAGCACGGTGTGATAATCGAGCTGGCTAACGAACATCAGCCGGACCTTCAGTTGGAAAACCTTGACACGCGGAGCCGAGTTCTTGACCCCTGGAGTATGAGAAGTCGGAGTTAATCCGTTAATCCGCCTGATCCTATCGAACAAATTACGGACCGCTCATGGCCGCGGGCGAATAGTGTTCAGTCCCCAAAAGCTTGGCTCGGGTTGCGCAGCAGGGCTCCGCCTGTGATCACCAACCATGCACCTGCCTCGTTCTCCGCATTCCATGCTGGTCTTCTGGGTTCTGTCACAATGACTTATTGCAGGGGACCCTTTGGGCCAGCAGATGATATTCTACCCTGCCACAATCACAGATCTCTGGGGGCGTAAAATTGGCAATCTTGGAGGCTGTCGATGCGAATATTAGCCAAACGGCATGATTCCGATAGTGGGTATACTCATTCACTAGTTCGTAGGGGGTGTCGACTGGGCGATATTCATTATCACCAAATCCCTGCATTTCAGCGAGTCTCTGTGCTTCATTGATCGCAATCACCACCAAGGACTTGTCGAGTGCTCAGAGAAGATCTTCTGCAAGCGATCGCACGACTTCCTGCATGCTTCGCAAACATGGACAAAAGGAGCGGCGCCAAGAGCTGTTAATTCAAATTTGGAGGGCATGATTCAGTCATCGATCCTTTGTGACGAAAATCGAAAAAAATATAAATATAAAGTTTACCTGGAGGGGACATCTGGGCGCGAAGCTAATGAAATTGTCAAACAAAGGCTGGTCCTAGAGGGTAAATCTACACCTTCAGGTATTTTGCGGTGACCTTGATGAAGAACTCGTCCCTTGCGGTGAACCTAGGTGGATAACTCACGTTGCACATCTGCTCAGTCCAAGATGCTCCTCCAGTGTCACGAAAAGCACAATTAAGAAAGCATACCAGGCGATTCGGTACTCATACTCCGTCTTTGGGAAGTCAGTCAAGATTTTTGAGGGGATTCTGTCTCGCGCAGGGAAACCGATGACATCATTCACATCGCGTGTATTCATGCAAAGCACTATGATGTCCTTTTTGCACAACTGGGAAACAGATTAGCCACCGTGGACGCATATGTGATGAGCAGCGACTTACTTCAAGGAGTAGTCTTGATTTGCCGGTGCCCGAGCTCTGAATCACGGGGCAGATCTTGGCGAAGCACCGGGGACCAGGGGCGGTCTTGAATAGTTTTATGCTGTGTGTCAAACACTCGTAAAAGGCATCAACAGCAGCGCCCCGGAATTCTGCTTCGAACGGCTTTGACAGGGTTGCGATGTACATCTAGACAAAAGTAGTGGTTTCGGATAGTCAAGGCGAGGAGAAGGAGCTGACTTGGGAGTCCCGAATCAACGTAATTTGGTGTAGTTGGGAGTCCTTGCAGGATAGCTGGACGTTCGACCAGGGATTCGTGCTAGATAATGAAACAAAAAGACATCAAACACGCACCGAGGCATCGGATCTCGCGGTATGATTTATGCGTCCAAGCGTCGCTTAACATCTCTTGCAAATCGCCGTATGTATCGATGAACGTCCAAGCCTCGTGCAGAGCTGGGAACATGGGGTCCACTGGCAAAACATGGACGGAGTGACTAACGATAGACATAAATTAGGAGGGCGGCATAGCTCGTATGACGGATCAAGTGCTCCGCCCCAACCATTTCCTCGTCCAAAACTGCATCGAGCCGACGATGAGCCTTGGCTTCGTCAAATGGGTCTGGAACGGATGATTGTGCCAGTGGCAGGAGCATTTTTCAAGTCCAAGTTGTACCAACTTTCAAAGGAGCCACTCAGTTGACTGGCCCCTTTTATACCGTCGCGCATCTACAATAGAATCCTGAATTGAAGCCATTGTTTGCTCATTTAATGATGCACTCCGATGGCTCAAAAAATGCAATCAGCCACTATCGCACCCATCGGATGCGGCGGAGGATTATGTATGT
>JBBPQV010001230.1:0-11525 GCA_038092675.1 Boletus rufocinnamomeus | reverse complement strand
TCATATCCCGGAAATTCAGTAACTCCAACCCTGGTCCTCTGGACCAACTCTGTTTCTGTACATACAAACTCTGGCGCGTTCTTGCTATAGACGCGACCCCTGACCTTCGGACCCTGTCCATAACTTACGATACCTTATGTTCCATTTCTTGATCTCCATATATACTAGTTCTGCTGTATGTTCTCCTCCGTACCTGTGCTCCGCTTAGGAACACAGCTCCGGCTTTACCTTACCTCCGACTCTGTACTTACAAACCAACTCCACCTTCGTTACTAATCCTATGTACCTCTGACGTATATAAGCTCTCTGTACTACTCCTGTATTTCCTTAGTTCGAATATCAACTTAGTCTAACTCCATTCCTCCGCTCAAGTCTCGAAGACTCTCTCTCTGAAACCTCCGCTTGACTTGACGTCTAGTATGTCTTAAGTCTATCTCCTACCCATCAGTAAATTCCAGGACAACAGGACTCCTAGCAAGGGCACACCACATACGGTGAAGCCAAGTCCCGTCCACTAGACAACTCCGGAGTTCTGGAGTTTGTCCTCCCCTCGGAGTTTATCAGTACTTAACAGTGACCAGAGAAATCATCCGGCAGACCTGCCTTAATCTCTGACTTGTGTTTGTTGACGTCCATGGGGATAGGAGATTCTAGTGGAGATTCCACTCATTCTTCAGTGGTTGTGCTTCATGGTGATAGAGGCACAACTGGAGGAATAGTCGGTTGTGAACGATGAAGGTTTGTTCCTGAAGAGGACGAAGATTGAATGGGAGTGGTTGGGGAGGAGGAGTGGGGAGTGGGGGAGTTTCTGGTCCAGAAGTCGGGGTCATTGTAGTGGTAGTCAGTGGGTTTGGTAGTCAGAGGTGGTACTGCGATTTCAATGTCTGGCTCCTGCTCAGGGGATGGAGCTCAAATTCCTCTTCGCCACAAAATGGTGGTAGGAAGGACCTCGTGCTAGATAGCAGAGGTAAACTGGACAATCTAGTTCTTTTGTTATGCTAATGTGTAGGACCTAGTCGTAGTGCACACTCAAGTGTAGTGTGAAGACACTTAGAAGCTTAGGGGTCTCGCTATGACTAATCCTTAGACTAATCACTTGCAGAATGACCAGGCTCTAGGCAATGGATTGTGTAGAACTAGATACTGAACCAATGTACAAGGGCGAAGTATTTATACTATTGGGGATGGCGCACAGACCAGCTAAGTAAGAGTGTGCACAGACCATCTGGGTAGAGGGGAATATGAAGCAGTACAAGAGAACTGCCTAGAAAAGGTTATTCGTCCAGTTCAAGAAGGTTGTCCATAAAAGTAGCATACTGCATGGTCAATGCCATAAGGGCGAAGCCTTCTTGCACATGAGAAGATGAATTGACGAGAGCGTAATTAGAAGGATAAAAAGGAAAGAAATCTGTAACAGCCACTACAAGGTCCTGGAAGCCTATACTTCTAAACTAGGAACCTACTGCCTCATTGTTGGCTATGATTGGCTGGCCAGGCATAATCCCACTATAGACTGGGTATCTAAGACTATTTCCTTTCCTTGGTGCACACCCTACTGTCATATTATGGGTTATGGACCTTTTAACAAATCTATCAAACTTATTTATAACCATAGTATAGAAGAAGGGCTCAAGGAGATAGTGCCTGAAATGTACCATGACTTCCTTGATGTATTTTCTGAGAATGAATCTGAAAGAATGCTGGAATGAAAATCCTAGGATCATGCAATAGATCTGAAAGCAGACTTTGCACCCAAAAAGGATAGAGTAATTCCCTTATCAGATGTGGAAATGGACGAAGTACACATGTTCATTGGAAAAGAACTCAAGAAGGATTACATTTGCCCATTGAAGTTCCCTCAAATGGCACTAGTTTCCTTTATACCCAAAAAAGACAGAAAAAAAAGACTCATCATGGACTATCATTATTTAAATGAAGGCACTATTAAGAACACCTATCCTCTACCCCTTATTTCAATGTTAATTGACTGCCTTAAGGGTGCCAATATGTTCACAGCCCTTGATCTTCAATGGGGTTACAACAATGTTCAAATTAAGGAAGGTAACAAGTGGAAGGGAGCCTTTGTTACTCCCATAGGCACTTACAAACCCACTGTTATGTATTTTGGGATGACTAACTCATCTCCCACTTTTCAGCAAATGATGAATGACATATTTAATGACATGTATGCCATACTCATTATTTATATCAACGACTGTATGATATTTACCAAAGGCAAGACATGTGAAGAGCATGAGACAATAGTAAAGGAGGTGCTTTCACGTCTTCACCAAAACAATCTCTATGTAAAACCAGAAAAATGTAGTTTCTCAAAGGACAAAGTAGACTTTCGTGATATGGTAGTATCTAAAGAGGGAGTAGAAATGCAGGAAAAGAAGGTGTCAGGGGTATTGGATTGGCCAGTCCCCACACGACTCAAACAAGTGCAAGGCTTCCTCAGACTCTGTAAGTATTATCAATGATTTATTGAAGGCTTCACAGATATTGCATGCTCATTAAATGATCTCACCAAGAAGGACATTCTTTTCAAATGGGAACTGAAGCACCAAATAGCATTTGATGCCTTGAACGCCAAATTCAAGGCATCACCCCTGCCAGCATATTCTGATTGAGACAGAGAAATGCATCTAGAAATGGATGCCTCAAACATTGCCACAGGGGCAGTACTTTCAATTAAGTGCAATGATGGTCTCTGGAGACCCTGCACTTTCATTTCCCACTCTTTCAACAGCATGGAGCACAATTACCCTATTTATGACAAAGAACTCTTGGCAGTTATCTGAGCATTAGAAGAATGATAACACTACCTAATTGGTAGGGAAGGTTTCGAGATCTGGACAGATCACAAGAATCTCGAATACTGGAAAAAGCCCCAAACCTTATCTGGTCACCAAGCTTGTTGGCATGCGCTTCTTCAAGAGTTTAATTATGTGTTTGTTTATAAACCTGGTACATCGAATGGCTGTGCAAATGCCTTATCTCACTGACCAGACCATGGTGATGCTGTCACAGATCACAACCAGAACATTACTGTTCTCCCACCTTCTCTATTTATTAACAATATCAAACTTTCCTCCTCCTTCTACGGTAAAATCATAAAAGAATCAGAAAAAATAAGAGAAGAATCCTTTAATGAATACACTTACAATTACAATAACTATATTTTCAAAAACAACAAAAACAAAGTCTTTGTTTCTGAACCTTTACATACAGAACTTCTCATGATTTGTCATGACTCCCCCATTGGTGGACATTTGGGCCAAGCTCATACTTCTCATCTTCTCACTCATCATTTCTCGTGGCCTGGCGTCACAAAGTACATTAAAAACTATGTAGATAGCTGCCAAGTGTGTGCCCAAACAAAGGGAAAGTCAAAGGCACCAGCAAGAAAACTCTTTCCCTTACCCACTTCTAAATGACCCTGGGAAGATCTATCTGTTGATTTCATTATGGGATTACCTGCTTCCCATGGTTATACTGCCATTTGTGTCATTATTGATTGATTCTCAAAAGAAGTTGTTTTTATTCCCACTTATGATATAGTCTCTTCAAAGGACTTAGCTATTATTTTCAGAGACAATATTTGGTGTATTCATGGACTCCCTTCTATGGTCGTTTCTGATCATGGTCCCCAGTTCATTTCGGACTTCACTTCCGAATTATGTAATCTTCTCTCTACCTCACAAAAAATATCCACCACCTACCACCCTCAAACAGATGGACAAACAGAATATATTAATAGAGAACTCAAACAATATCTCCACTCTTATGTAGCAAAGCGACAGACCAAATGGGCCGACTGGCTCAAAGTTGTGCAGTTCCATCACAATAACTCCCTTACCACCACCACTGGTACTATCCCCTTCAATATTATACACAATTACACCCCTTGCATGGGTTTCGAAGGAAAGGCCAAAGGCATGGGAAAAAAGTTCAGCATGGAGATGGATAAATCCCACAAAGAAGTAGAAGATGCATTGGAGGAAGCATGAGAAAGAATGAAGAAGCAATTGAACAAAAAGAGATCCAATGCTCCAGATTACAAGAAAGAACAACAAGTTTGGCTATCAGCCAAACATTTGAAGCTCCCATACACAGCAAAAAAGTTGACCCAAAAATGGATTGGTCCATATGAAATCCTTGAGGTCCTACCTAATGCTGTTAAACTCAAATTGCCAAACTCTATTCACATTCATCCAACCATTAATATCTCACACATTAAACCATATTGGGCAACCCTTCCAGGTCAACCAGTCTCATGCCCTGATGCAATCAAAGTTGACAAAGAAGGAGTAGAGCAGTTTGAAATAGAATATATTGCGGCATCTTGTCTAAAAGGCCGACAGCTTCAATACCTTATACACTGGAAAGGCAATGATGAGTCTGATAGGACATGGGAATCAGGCGACATCATTAATACCACTTCTCAGGCAGTTGCTGATTTCCATAAAAAGATTCCCTGGGCTCCTTAGAAACTTTGTGGCCTTACCATTGGAGATTTCTCTTCACTCTTTATTCATTATGAAAACTTCACCAAGACTAATTATCATGGGACTCACCTGGAATTTGAGTCTTAAAGAGGAAGTAGTGTTATGATATACTATATTTTCAAACTTTTTAACTCAGTGCTACAAGTGCATACTTTACACCTTTCAGACACCTTTCAGACTTCAAAGTCACACAAGCATGTGACCTATGGTCTAGACCAACACACTGCACACACGCCTTATTAATCTCCATTCCTTTTTCTCATCATCATTCTTCTTCTCTCACACATTCTTCTTTTATTTAACCATACATAGCAATTGCTCCCATGGACCCTATGGTCCATGCGCTATCTTATAACATGTATAAAGTAGCAGTAAGCAACTGAGCTCCCTCAGTCTACATAATCCATTTGTTCACTGCAACCTACATTCTTGTGGCTGAATTAAGAAAGACCCTTATCTTCACTCTTACTCTCCTCCTTCTAAACCGCTGTGTCCTAAGTTTGGTGTAGCTTGTTGAGTCCCACCAGTGTTTGTTCAAGACCTCTCACAACAACCTCCAATCTATGCAGAGTCATGGAGGTCACAGACTACATATTTTTTTGTCTCTGAAGTTGAGACCTCCAGTTTAGTTTCTGGAGTTGTGGTTGCTGTGTGGCCTTTTGCTGCCTGAGACATAGACTTGGGGCAGTCCTTGGCCATGTGGCCAGTGAGGCCACAGAACATGTACAGTTTGTTGTCAAACTGGCATTTGTGCTCTTCATTGGTTAGCTTGCTGTCTTTTCCTAATTTAGATGACAAGTCTGGTTTCAGAGCTGTGGAGGTGGTTGCTCCTTTGCCTTTTGACTCCTTAGAGTCCTTGGAGCCACCATTGAAGGGGCAAGGAGTGGAAGGCATGGGAGTGGAGGATTTGTTAGATTTGGATGTGGAGGATTGGTTGGTGTTCTTCATTTAATGGCTGTTCTTGGACTTGTGCTCCCAGTAGTGCACATTGATCACCTGAGTGAGAACTCAGAGTTCAGAGAGCATTGGGGGTTTACCAATGCAGGAGATTTTATCTTCAATGCAGTCCAGCAGACCATTGTAGAAATGGTGCCAAAGGACACCTTCTCTGTATCTGTGGACTTGCAAAGCAATCCGGTTGAACTTGACCACATACATACTTATTGATGCGTTGGGTGTTCTTTATGGACAAGTGGTTGAGCTGGTGCTCCACATCTCCGATGGAGTCATGCAGACCAAAGTTGGTCTGGAGCCCAAGGACAAACTCCTTGAAGTTGTCCATCCAGAGAGGGCAGAGTGTGGGATCTTCCATCTGGAGAAGGTCCAGTTCAAACCATTCCAGGGCCATACCCTTCAGGTATGATTGCACAAAGGTGACCTTGGCATGGTCAGTGCCAAAAGTCTTCAGGTGGTCTCAAAAATTTAATTTGCATTGCACCAGGAAGACCTGGAGTTTGTGGGATTCTGTCCCATCAAGCTGATCTGGTTCTCAGACTTTGGTGTGGGGGATAGAGTCGGAGGTGGGACAATGAGTGGAGTGGGCAAGGCCTTGGATGGCACTTGCAAGTAGAGCAAGGGTATCTCACAGAATGTGCTCATTGTTATAGTCATTCAGATCATTGTCATTGCTGGGGAAATCAGGATCATTGTCAAATGGATCATCTCCAGGGAAATTGGGATCTCCTGGAGCATCTCTGTTGTTGGGGAAATGGGGGTCTTGCACTCTGTGGTCAGAGTGGTAACTGGATTGGGTGGAGGATTTGCTCCTATCTTTGTTGAGTTTGAGCTCAATGATGTGCACTCCTGGAGTAGGGAAGTCTGGAGTAGGGCACACTTGAGAGGCAGAGCCTGGGATGTGTTGGGTGGAAAGCCCCAGAATTGGCTGATAAGTTCTAGGCCTTGTTGGCTGCTTCCAAAGATGCTTAAGGGATTATAATAGGGAGATGGAGGAGGGTTTGCACCTAGGATGTGGGTTTGGGATCTGGTAGTGCATGTAGTCATAGGTTAGATTCATAACAAGTAGAGTTCAAATATACTGTTAAGGTTGGGCAAACTCTGAGGGAAGAACAAACTCTGGAACTCTGGAGTTGTCTTTGGATGGATGGGACTTGGCTTCACCATATGTGGTGTGCTCTTGTCAGGAATCCTGTTGTGTCCTGGAATTTACTATGGGTTAGAGGTAAACTTAAGACGTCTGGATGTTAAGTTGGGCAGAGGTCAGAGAAGAGCCTTAGAGACTCAAACAGAGGGGAGAGGAGTTTATCTAAGTTGATATTTGAACTAAGAAAGTACAGGAGTTGTTTTGGAGGGTTTATATATTACAGAGATGTAGGGGATTAGTAATGGAGGTGGAGCTGGTTTGTAAGCAAGAGTTCAGAGGTAATGTAAAGCCAGAGCTGTGTTCCTAAGTGGAACACAGGTACAGAGGAGAAATGAGAGCAAGACTAGTATACACAGGGGTATGGAGACATGACGAAATGTATGTAAGTACAGGTTGTAAGTATAGACAAGGTCCAGGGGTCAGGGGATGCATCTTGAGTGAGAACACACTGGAGTTTGTAAGTACAGAGACAGAGTTGGTCTGGAGGACCAGGGTTGGACTTAGTAGAATATGGGATATGACAGTTCTACACATTAGTGTAACAATTAGTACTAACTTAACATGGTCACACATTAAGAGCTGAATGAGAAAAATTACAACCATACACACATAAATGCTTGGAAGATGAGCCATACAGAGGACATATCCTACTGGTAGGATCTGAATCTACAACTAGGGTCATAGGGGAATATTGAATAATCCATAAAAAAAGGAAAATAAAAACAAATGACACATTCATACACAGTTGACTACATATTACTACATCCAATAGAGACACAGGCAGCTGCCTACAATAGATCAGGCCATCTTATGTCTGTTTTGAAGCAAAACTCACTAAAGTTCATTGGTTGAGTGGAGGGGGGTGAAACTTCAACAAATGGAAATCCAGCATGTTGATCTTGGCAACTGCATTGATGTACCTGCCCCTCATAGTGTTCAGATCACTTCATCAACCTCATGTGATCATATGACCTCTTGAACTGCAGATTCATCAAGAAAATGATGCATTGTGTTCTCCAACTCCAGGCATGCATGCTCAGCATCTGCTAGCATGGCAGTGTATGTTTTCTTCTTCTGCAGTGCATCAGCAAACCTCCTTGCAAGGACATCCAGACCAGAGTGTCCCACTTTGCCTGACATCTGAGAAGCTTTGTGAGACTGACAAGTAATACAACATATTCATGACTCCCACCTTAGATTTCATTTGTTTGTAAAGACAACTGTGATAGGCAAGCTGTTGGATGACCACAGGAGTATCTTCTGACTTTGAAGTGGGACACCCCTCAAATAACTTTAGGTCTATGCCTGGGATGCTACAAGCTGGTGTGCTGTAATATATGAAGTCTGTTTTAGGATGGCTGGGAAATGGATTGAGGACATTTTGTAAAATATATATGGTGTGATCTAGTCACTTTACACCTGTGACATTTGATCTACTCTCACACCTGAATTGGTACCAGTCACAGGCCATGATAACCTCATGAATACATTACTGGTACTTCTGTGATTGGTATTGCTTTACCTCCCACCTCAGGCTATCCATGCCCAAGTCCAAGCTGATGTGCATGATCCATGGCTTCAATTTCAATTTCAAATGTTTTCCTTGACCCCAATCTCCTCCCTGCAATACCAAGTTCCCAACTAGACAAAGATGTCAAGATGAGTCCCCTGGTCTCCAATTATTTCATATATTCATGTAAGTAACACTGCATTTTATGAAATAGCTAACTTTGCTCCAGTTTTTCAATTCATTTTTTTTCTCTCCTTCACGACCTTACTAACAAATAGTGGATAATCTTGGTTGGTTGTGTCATTGTAATTTCTAATTACATTCTAAATGACCAATTATTGCTTTATCAACTTGTGGATAATCTCCAACTGGACAAGACAATATCTCAATATCTCATGGACATAGTTATCACATTCCATCATGAGCACCCATACTGGACTTTCCTCATGGCTGGTAGTAAGTACCCCAACTGACCAATAACAGACACTGACATGTATCCAATCATAGTCCTGCTTGAGATTGACTCCAAGCAAGACTACACCCCCAGGACATCCCCCAATGACATCTTTTTCTGTAATCTATTATTATAACATGTGAGGACATTGTACATTCATGATTTTATTTACCTGAACTGATTTTTTTAGCTTCAAGGCATTAGCTACATGTACTTGACCAAAACCCAGGATGCTGTCAATTGGTTCCTGGTGTCTAATTTAGCTTTGCCACTCCACTGGCTCCATTTGTGTCATACCAGACAATCCAATGCCAATATAGTGCTCTACACCAGATGGTTGGATAGTATAGGTTATCCATTTTGGCATGAATTTTCTCCTAACCAAACTGTATTCTGGTTTTCCAATCATGTCATCCAGGATTTCCTACACCAGACACTTACAAATCCATCATCCAATATATGAGTCAGTGTCACAGCAGCCTTACACAGTTTATAACATCCAATTACACATCACACACTAGGTGTTGTTGTACACCATTGAAAAGGCATCTTTCATCCTTGCTTAGATATGTCAATCTATTCTATTCTCACTTTTTTTCTGATTGCTTCTTCAATAAGCTTATTGTTGAAATGCATACTTTAGCCTTACAATCTCATCCATTTGATATACAGGCTTTGACTTGGGAACATATCAAGATGGTTGTACATGAACATGCAATTATTCTGGCCTTCTTTGACAGAATCATGTTGTGTGATGATGATAGAGAGTGTGCTCTTTGACAATGGCTATGATTCCACCTGGTCAATTGGTGTTCCTTCTGTTCCATCCCCACCTCAGTCACATCATGATGTACAGTTGATCCACCATGCATACAGATACAGTACTACTTGAACTATATCACTGTACTCCTGAGATCAAGGATGTCTGAAAAATTGGACCATTGAACCTGAGGAGCAGCAAATATGACCATAAGTTTATCTTATGTAGACTGGAGCAAATACATCTGACTCCATTCTTGTTTGTAACACCTCCAATGGTAGCCAAGTCACATGAACTCCATTTCATAGAAAAACCCAATGATATACCTGCTGAAGCCATTTCTGAGAATTTCATGTCGTGTACTCTCAAGAATCAAGAAGTGCTTCTTGGAAAAACTGGTATAGAGAACTACATTGGTTGCATGCCTTTATCTTAGTTGTTCCACCAACACTTGGCCTCATTCATGCTTGGTATACATCCCTATGGCTGACCACCCACTCTCTGGACATTTCAGCCAGAACCAGACTTTGGAACTGATCCACCATGAATACACCTGGCCAGGAATCAGGACATTTGTCAAGGAATACGTTTCCTCCTGCACATCCTGCACCCGCGTGAAGGTTCCAAGACACTGGCCCTATGGATTATTGAAGCAACTCCCCATCCTGGAGAAGCCATGGAACTCCATCTCCATGGACTTCATCAAACAGCTCCCTGTGTCCTCCAGATATACCACCATCCTCATCGTCGTGGACTGCTTATCCAAGCAATGTATATTCATCCCAACGCATGATACCATCACATCTCTGGAGCTCACAAAGCTCTTCTTACTCCATGTCTTTTCTAAGCATGGAGTTCCCTTCTACATCACCTCTGATTGAGGTACAGAGTTTGTGTCTTACTTCTTCTCCTCACTTGGGAAAGCCCTCGATATCCGTCTCCACTTCACCTCTGGTTACCACCCTGAAGGAGATGGTCAGACAGAACACATGAACCAGACTCTCGAGCAGTACCTCCAAGTCTATTGTAACTACCAGCAAGACAACTGGTCCAAACTCCTGCCTTTAGTGGAGTTCGTGTACAACAACACTCCGAGTGCTACTACTGGAGTTTCACTGTTCTTTGCCAATAAAGGCTACCACCCCAACGTCACTGTCCACCCCGAGCATGATCTCACCTCTGCAAAGGCATGAGAGTACTCCATCGACCTCAACTCCCTCCACCAATTCCTCTGTGAGGAAATGGCCGAAGCCCAGGAGCGATACCAAGGACCTGCAGATGCTAGACAAACTCTGGCACCAGACTTCAAAGTCGGTGACCAGGTTTTTGTCAAAGCAAAGTATTTCCATTCTACCAGGCCCTTTAAGAAACTCTTTGAGAAGAATTTAGGGCTGTACACCATCATCACTCAGGCTGGCAGCCTTTCCTTCACCCTCTGACTCCCAGATTCCATGAAGTCCATTCACCCGGTCTTCCACGTTTCACAGTTAGAACCTTCCATTCTGAATACCATTCTGAACCGTACCCAACCTCCACCACCTCAGGTCAAAGTAGATGGTGAACTGGAGTTTGAGATCGCAGAGATTCTCAACTCCAAAATAGACCATTGACACTGGAATTGTAAACTCCTATATTTGGTACAATGGTCTGGACATGAAGGTACTGGCAATGAGAACTCCTGGCTACTTGCCACGGAACTCGGACACGCTTCTGAACTCATTGAAGATTTTCATCTCCAATATCTGGACAAACCCAGACCTCACTTTGCATAATCATGAACACAATCACAAAATTTGACGAAAACTAATTACAAGGAGAGGCGTGGGCCACACTATACTACACCTCCGACTCACTCTCTCCCTTCATGTTGTCCTTCTCATCTCCCTCCTTGTCCTCCGCTGCCGCTTCCGCCTTGTGTTGTACCACCACACTGCACTCTGCCTCCACATCAGCCACCACCTTCACCACCCCCAACACCTCCAGCACCTATGACTCTGACTCCTCCTCCATCTCCAACCCATACACCTCCTCTGTCTTCAACTCAACAAGCCGCTCCAGCAGCTCGTTTTGGATGTCAAGCCACCAGCAGAGTCCCCTTACCAAGCTGCACAGCTCCTTAGAGAGCTGCGCAGACTGGGCAGGGGCCTCCGCGCTTGTTGACCTCCCCTTCCAGAGCTCTGCTGCCTTTG
>JBBPQV010001229.1:0-11529 GCA_038092675.1 Boletus rufocinnamomeus | reverse complement strand
GTAGAACCCTGGAATTGTTGCTTTCATTGTCCTTGTCACCAGGGAGATCAGGGGCAACATATGGTGTGTCCTTTGGAGGTGGATCATGTGATGTCATGGTTGGCACTATTGGGAGAGTGTGCTCATCGAAATCAGTGCGTTCTGAGATGATGGTGTGCTTTCATGGTTGGATTGTAGAATTTCCACCCCTTGTAGCCATCTGGGTAGCCAATAAAGACGTATTTCTTGTAGTGAGGATGCAGTGCAGGGCGTTTGTCCTTCTGAATATGCACGTATGCAGTTGATCCCCAGACTCTGAGGTGTGAGATGTCAGGTTTGCGTCCATGCCAGAGTTCGTAGGGTGTCACATTATCGAGAGCGCTGGTGGGACATCGATTCCACACATGCATGAGCGCAGCAAGCGCTTTGCCCCAGAATGCCATGGCCAGGCCTGACTCCTTCAACATGGCAGTAGGCGCTCAGCAAATACTCAATTGGCACGCTCTGCGACTCCGTTTTGTTGGGGATGCACACAAACTGTGTGCTGGTGCTCTATACCACACTGCTGGGTGAACTCAAGCATGGCTTTGCTCATATACTTGCCTCCCTTGTCATCTCACAGGCATTTGATGTGACACTGTGTCTGGTTCTCTGCGAATGCCTTGAACTGCTTGAAGGCGTCGAAGACGTCCGATTTCACTCAAATGGGCAGTACAAAGTGGTACCTCAAGTAGTCATTGATGAATGTGACCCAGTAGCGATATCCAGAGAATGTTCTGTAAGGTACTTCATGGACATCCGAGTGAACAAGCTCGTGAGGCTTCGACGCATGAGATTGTGAGCTGGGGAACGGATTGGCATGCATCTTGCCAGCCAGGCATGGTTCACAGATTGGGTCAGGTGACAACTTGCTGTCCAGCTTCATCCCAGTAAGTAGATTGCAGTCATGGAGTGATTTCACATCAGCAAGGTTATGGTGGGCGAGTCTGCGATGCCAGAGTGGTCGTTGCAGGCTTGGCATACTCGCTCACTGGCTCAGTAGTCCCATCCAAGAACGCTGCATTGTGGCTGTTGATGCTGGCAACGAAGCGAGGTGGTCCAGGAGGACAAGAGAAGCTCATGTGCGTCGCATCGATGTGTACAATGAAAGATGCATTGTGAGTAAGATATAGCACAGTGAGGAGGTTGTTGTGAAGGTCAGGGATGTGCAGGACGTTGGTAAACTCGACTGCTCAACACCTTTTTCCATCTATGACTGGGTGGAACACCACAGACCCCACTCCAGCAGAATAGACCACAGTGTTGTCTGTGAGTTTGATTGGGACGCGTTTGGGACTGTAATGGTGCAGCCAGTGGCAATGTGGGGTCATATGAGAAGTGGCCCCTGAGTCTGCATTCCAGTCGTGGTCAGCATCGAGCAAAAGCGGCGAGAGGGGGGTCACTGGGATCACTGGAATGAAGACTTGCATTTCCTGCACGTTCTACCACCTCCTGGGACTCTGTGGATGCATTGGCAGCCTGGGCCTGTTCTCCCTTCTTCTCCTTGCCCTTGGACAACCTATAGTACTTCTTCACGTGTTGCAGGGCATAGCACTTGCTTTGGCAGTGCCCGGACTTCTCACAGAACGAGCAAGGCATGTTGGGAAGGCATTTGCAGCCAGAGGATGATGAGGAGAGTGCTGAGTCACTTGTGGTGGTTGGCAGGGCATCAGAACAAGGTTGGCGATGAATTTCCTCTGTCTGGAATGCAGCTTTCACCTTGTCCTTGTCCAAGTCTGTGAGGAGCACAAGGGACGATGTAAAATGCCTGAAGTCAGGTCCTAGCACTCGGATCATGGCCATGCAAGTTCATCCAGAGCTTCAGTTGAACTTGGAGCTGCACAAATCCTGGATCCTTGCCATGGACTCCTTCACTCGTGCTGCAAGCACAGGCAACGTCTCCTCAGCACGTTTCTGGATGCTGAAGAACTCATCATAGGCTACAAAGCGATTGCTGGCCTTTTGCTGAATGAAAACCACTTTGAGTGCAGTCCAGGCCTTGGTGGGGTCGTCCTGGTCTGCTCTCATGTGTACTCGCTGGTCTGGGGCCACATTCAGCATCAGCTCCCAGCTGCCTTGTCCTGTTTCACATCCCAGGCAGTTTGTTCCACTCCAGAAGTGGTGGGGCATGTTTCCTTGCCATCAATGAGGTGCCAGAGGCCTTTGGAATGAAACAGAGCCTTCATTTCTTCGCTCCAGGTAGTGTAGTTTTTGCCATTGAGAGGCTAAATCCGATGGTGCTGGTTTTCAGATGACATGTGGGTGGAATGGAGTGGAAACAAAGTGTGAATGGTGTTGGGAATGAGTTCTGGCAGGGAAGGTGAAAATTTCCGAGTGGCTGTGACACTTGAAGCACAGAGGTCAAAGGGCAGGGCTCATAACCTGTTAAACAGCTGGAATCTCACAGCTGAAGTCCACTGTCAGAAACTGGAGGAAAGTGAAGACAGTGGACTCCAACTACTGTAGGAGTGAACAACAAACAAATAACAACAACAACAACACTGCACCACAATGTGGTACAATGTTCTAAGTATGAAAATGGAGTGTACAATCAATGATTCCAACATCCTGTGCCTCTGGACCTCCGCCCCACCTCCACTACCTCCACCTCCTCAATCTCCACCTCCTCATATTCCTCTTTGGTGTCCATTTCGGACCCAAACACCTCCTTCGCCTTCAACTCCACCAGCCTCCCTAGGAGGCAGTTCTGATTGTTGATCTGGTAGCAGAGGCCCTGGATCAACCTGCAGAGCTCCTTGAAGAGCTCCATGGCACTCCAGACACCCCTGCGCTTGTCACACTTCCCACACACAACTCCACTGCCTTCAATGAGCTTGGTCCTGCCTTCATCTATGCCCTCTTCTTCTTCCCCCACAGTGACTCCACCTCCAACCTTTTCCTCCGCCACTCCAGCTTCTCCTCACCCAGTCACACACACTTACTCTTTGCCTCGATGCAGGCCACACAGGACCTGGACTTACTGGGCCCGAGCTCGCACTCGAACCCATGTCCCACACACCGCTCACACTCCAGAAGCTCCAGCACCTTTGCCTTTGCCTTTGCCTTTGTGGCACCCTGCTCTGCTTGGACTTGCTCCACCTGCAGAAGTCAGCACAAGACACTCAAAGGCAAGTTGTTACTTACCCTTTGTTTCACCACCTCCTCGGCCTTCCTGTGCACTGCCTCCTCCACATCCGCCTTGTGCTTCGCCTCTGCCTCCACTTCTGCTCTCTTTTGTGCATCCTCCGCCTTCCTTTGCACCTCTTCCTCCTCCATCTGTTGCTCCTTCACTTGTCACCACCGCTCAGTGAACTTCACAGCACACACATCATTGTCATCATTGGCGCACTCCACCAAACGTTTGTTGGACCAATTTTTGATGTCATCAATACTGGACATGGTGGTTTGGGATGAAGAAGATCGGATATGGCACACTGGACTTTATACGCCTCCATGGAGTGTCCACAAATTTCAAGTTCCGACTTTGCTACTCTGCATTGTTCCTCACATGGCCTTCAGGGGTTCAGGCTTAAGAGGGGAATACTGTCATATCCCGGAAATCCAGTAAGTCCAACCCCAGTTCTCTGGACCAACTCCATTTCTGTACATATGAACTCTGGTGCATTCTCACTAGAGACATGACCCCTGATCTTTGGACTCTGTCCATATGACTTACGATATAAGTTACGTTCCATTTCTTGATCTCCATAAATATTAGTCCTGCTGCATGTTCTCCTCCAAACCTGTGTTCCGCTTAGGAACACAGCTCCGGCTTTATATCACCTCCAATATCCTTTACTTACAAACCTAACTCCATTCCATTACTAATCCTATGTATCTCCGATGTATATAAACTCTCCGTACTACTCCTTCTTCAGTTTGAATACCAGCTTAGTTTAACTCCTTCTCTCTGCTCAAGTCTCAAAGACTCTCCTCTGTATCCTCTGCTCGACTTGATTGATGTCTAGTACATCTTAAGTCCAACTCTGACCCCTAGTAAATTCCGGGACAAACTTGGACTCCTGACAAGGACACACCACACACGGTGAAGCCAAGTCCCATCCACCAAGACAACTCTGGAGTTCTGGAGTTTATTTCCCCCTCAGAGTTTATCCATACTTAACAAATTCCCTGACTCCCCCCTTGCTCTAATAACCTTAGATAACATGTTCATTCTTTTTTAATTTCTTCATTGGGTGTATGATCTAGTGCCACCAGGATACTGTCATGCATGTCCTTCAAGATCTTGAAGAAGATTTCATGCATAATTTCATCAAAAGTTTTTTTTGTATCTGCTGCAAAGTAATTGTGAAGCTTCTCCAATCCCTGCTGAAATCATTTGCCTGAAGCACAGAAGTAGGGGGAGATGGAATTGTAGTACCAAGGTGTAGGAATATTGCACTTCCACTCATAAACATCATGAGGCCCACATTGGTGCATGTCAGGAGTGGCCCAAACAGGTGGGTGATGTCTCCCATCACAGGGAGTGTGAGTGGCTGTGTCAGTCACTTGGTGGATGTCCTGTTGTAGCACAGGAACTATGGTTGTCGACCCATCCCATAGCTCCAATAACCCAGACCCTGATGCAAAGCTACTAGCAGAATTTACAACAATGGAAGTAGTTGGTGGCTGTTGTCCATGTAGAATGGAGGTTGTCAGAGTGGTGGGAGTAGTTACTAGCCTCAAAGCAAAGCAACATGCAGCTGTGCCAGACTCTTGGGAATTAGGAAGTGCTTCTCTTGTGATATTTTCCATTTCATCTTTCCAGATCTGCCACTTGTAAAATGGCCCATTCATATTGACACAGGTAATCCAAATGGCCCAGAAAAAGGATTCCAGGTCATGGCAGACCTGGTGACTGTCACATCCCGGAAATTCAGTAAGTCCAACCCCGGTCCTCCAGACCAACTCCGTTTCTGTACATACGAACTCTGGCGCATTCTTGCTATAGACGTGACCCCTGACCTTCAGACCCTGTCCATAACTTACAATACCTTACATTCCATTTCTTGATCTCCGTATATACTAGCTCCGCTGTATGTTCTCCTCCGTACCTGTGCTCTGCTTAGGAACACAGCTCCGGCTTTACCTTACCTCCGACTCTGTACTTACAAACCAACTCCACCTCTGTTACTAATCCTATGTACCTCCGACGTATATAAGCTCTCCGTACTACTCCTGTATTTCCTCAGTTCAAATATCAATTTAGTCTAACTCCTTTCCTCCACTCGAGTCTCGAAGACTCTCTCTGAAACCTCCGCTCGACTTGACATCTAGTACGTCTTAAGTCTATCTCCGACCATCAGTAAATTCTGGGACAACAGGACTCCTAGCAAGGGCGCACCACATACGGTGAAGCCAAGTCCCGTCCGCTAGACAACTCCAGAGTTCCGGAGTTCGTTCTCCCCTCAGAGTTTATCAGTACTTAACACCATTGTTAGAAGTATGCATTAGATTTGTCAGTACTACAATACCATTTACTGAGATTTCAGAGCCCAGCCCTGAGTGCATTTGAAAGAGTCTCATACTTGGTATCAGAGTGAAAGTCTTCCCAGCTTTGAGTGAGGAATTTGAGAACAGGAATGGACCAGGAAAGTAATGGAATGGTGGCCAATGAAAAACTTTGTATGGCAGTAGCAGGTTCCTTTAAGACTCAATGGACCAGTTTTAGATACTTCCATTTGGCTGTTGAAAGCTTGTAATCTGCATATTGTTTTTTCTGCAGCAAAGGGACCTTCTCAGCATCACTGGCATCTTTCACAAAGTGTATGTACATTGACCTCAGTACATGTCTCATGGAAAAATGCACATGCTTGTAGAGACTTTTGGATCTGTTGGGTCTTACTATCAAATCCATATGAAAAATTGTGAACATACCTGGATAATGAGAGTGAGAGCTTTTCCAAGTGTGTCCGCTAAATCATCTGGCTCCAAAGTGAGATCAGGGTCTTGTATCACAGCCCTCAGTTTCTTTCCCAGCTTAGCACTGGATGTGGGTGAGATCTCATCCACAAAATGGCCTGCAGCCAAATGGAGAGCATGTTCCATGCAGCTGCAAGAAGGATTGATAAGTGAATGGAAATTGAAACAATTTTTAAACTGACCATATGCACCTTTCCTTATAATTAACAATTTGGGCTTCAGGAACATTCTTGGCCAAGGCTTTGATTGCAGTGTCATTGTTGGATGCATTGTCAGCAGTAAGCCACCCAATCTACAAAAGACAGTTTAGTTAATATACAAGATGTCCAATGTTAATGGACCTTTGAATGTATGTCATAGTATTTAATCACTCCCACCAATATCTTTGCAAGATTAGCACCTGAATGATTCCCATTGATCAAAGTGAAAGTGAGTTGTTCAGAATGAAGTTTCTACTCCTGTGGGGTTTCAATGGGTGCTGAGATGTAGTGTGCTGTAACTGAAAGAAAAGGATCCTATGCATTGATCATCCAAGAGGCAAACATAAAGGAGATACATCCTGGAGTATCCACAAGGTGTTGTCATACAGCAGCTTCAACACATTGCACATGCTGCAAAATTTCCTTCCAGATCTTCCTGCAATGAGGGATGTCTTTATTGGCTAGGCCAGGGTGCAAGTACCCTAACAGGCAACAGAATGGGGGCTTATTGACCAACAAGAATGCCTGACAAATGTTCATCAGTGGTGCCAAATGTACAATAAAATACACACATCATCTTCAAGAACTATTATCTCAACAATATAATCCAATAATCCAGCAGTCGTAAAGGCAGGGGTCCATGGCTGTGGGACGAGAACAGTGTCTAGCATTGTTTGATAGCCTTTATCTTCACTGGCCAGCAATGCTCAAGGATGGGGCTGAATGGTCACCTTTGCGCAACACTTCTTGTAGATAGATACATGATCCTTGTGTCTATACTATGTGTTATATCAAAGGCCTTGATGTAGGGACTAGTGCTTACCTCACAATATGACAATGCAGACTAGCCACACTTCCCTTGAGAAATGCATGTTGTGATGATATGCCCATACTCCTATTACAACACATTATAACTGGAATAATGACACTTGGAAAAAAAGGCCTTACCTGCAAACACCACACCAGTGACCCTTCACATTGTTTAGCTCACCAGCAGTGAAAATAGTCTGGATGTCCACTATGCAATCACTCTTGGGACAAACCATTTGCTATTAAAGATGTTAGTAACACACTAAAAATGTATATACTTATTACTTACTGCATGGTTGGCATCACCTAATGCTGATGTCAACAGGTGAGGCATAACATTGCCTGTTACAGATTTTCTTTATCCTTTATACCATTCCAATTTTGCTCTTACATGTTCACCTTCTCAGACATGAGAAGCTTATGTCCTTATGGCCATTACCATGGGCTATGCTACTTTTATGGACAACTTGCTTGATATGGATGATTAACCTTTTCTAGGCAGTTCTCTCATACTACCTTGTTTTCCCCTCTACCCAGATGGTCTGTGTGCCCCTTACTTAAGGGTTCAGCATGGTTGTCAACATACTTCCCCCTCTTTCTGTCTCCCCCATCCTTCACCCCCTCATCCTCTCCATGTCAGAACTGGAACAGGAGATCTACTTCTCCCAGGACCCCCTCAATATCCCTGCTGCCCCTGCCCCCCACTCCTCCAACCATGGAGCTACCCATGCAGATATCAACGGTCAGTCCATCTCCCCATCTCCCACTCCTGTGTCCATTCCACCTCCCTCCTCCAGCACCATCCCTGATAGGGCCACACCTCTTGTGAGGGCTCAATCTGAGTCCCTTGAGTCCTTTTGGACCAGTGCTGAGGGGATGCCAGCCCCTCCAATGACAATGACCACTCTCCCTACTCTTAGGAGAGTCCACTGCACTCACCTCTTGCAGGAGGAATGCTGACACCTTGGGCTTGGAATTACTGTCCGTGTCCCACTGGACCCACTGGTGGGTCCAAGAAATCACCAAGGAAATGTGGCCTGTTCCCACTCTCCCCATTGTGTCCCCACCCCAGGATCTGTTACAACATGATCTTTCACAAACACTTTTCAAACTTTTAACTACAGACACTTTGAACACTTTCTCTGTACATTTATTCACTGAACACTTTACTTCACCTTTAACTTAGTGCTATGATTGTGCCTACCTTAGAACTCTTCACTTTTGAAGTCATGTGATCCTGGAAAACCACATGTGACCAGAGATCTAGACAAACATGTGCACACATGCCTTCTTAATTTCCACCATTACATATCACTTCCCCTATTTAATCTCTGTCCTCTCTCCTATTCTATTAAAAGTCAAATGCTGCGGTCCTCAAACTTTATCTCCTCCTCTTCTTATTTTAATTACTGACACCCCTATTAGTAGATCTCACCAAGATCTCATCTTAATTATGATCTCCCCATTGATCTATAGATGCATCTTCTCACCTCCACCCCTATCCCATGATGTACTTCTCTTCTTTCATATATCTATATAAAGTTATATTCCTTTCTCTCATGAACCCTTCTCCTATTTAACTACACTTAGTAATTATTCTTGTGGAGCCTCCTTGGACTCCACACCATCGTTCTTTCTCTCCCACATTCCTTCTTTCATCTATCCTTATTTAGGAGTAGTTCTCATGGACCCTTATGGTCTGTGCACCTTCCTGTAACTTATAAGTAGTCACAGTTGACTGAGGTACCCTCAGTCTAATCCATTTGTCTCTTGCGGCCTATGTCCCTGCAAGGTGATTAAGGAAGGCTGTTACACTTTCATTTCCCTTTGATTTCTATGGTTATAGAAGAAGATAGGTAAGTTCAAGACATCAACTTTGATCTGGTCATCAAGTCTTTCTGCCCCTGACATCATCCTTTCCTCTCAATGGACTTGTGACCCATGTCCTTGCAAGTATCCTGAAGACATCCAACATCCTACTTGCCTATCAACTTCTCTTCACTTTATCTTCTCGCTTCCATCTATTTGCTGTGGTTGTCTTTGGTTTGGTGTAGCCCATAGAGTCCCACCAGTGTTCACTTGAGATCATCTCACAATAGGATCCCTCACCATCATCGCCCCCATTCGCCCCATCTCCCCCACCCTCTTCACCATTGGTCATCAACCCACCACTCCATTAGTGGCCCAATTCCCTCCCCAGCCTCATGTTCCTTCCCACTGTTGTCCCCAGTGCTACAAGTGCCATAGCACTGACCACTTCAGGGTCAACTATCCCTAGTACATTTGTCCCTTCTGCAACCCCACCACCCCTGGACACATCCAGGCTCAATGCCCTCACTGAGTCTGTTCTTTCTGCAGCAAGGTTGGACACATCACCAACAACTGTTACTTCCATGACAATGAGTGGGTCGACTGGGACCATGACCCCACTGATTACAAGATCAATAAGGGAGATCAATCTGGAAGGGAGTGAGGAGGCGGATGAATAAACCCAGCTGGAACTGGAGGAAGTTGAGGAAGAGTCAGAGTCTCTTCCATATGAAGGGGGTAATGTTATGGATTTTCTTTATTCTTTATACCATTCCAATTTCACTCTTGTGTATTCACCTTCTCAGATGCAAGAGGCTTATGCCCTTATGGCCATTACCATGGGCTATGCTACTTTTATGGACGACTTGCTTGATATGGATGATTAACCTTTTCTAGGCAGTTCTCTTGTACTGCCTTGTTTTCCCCTCTACCCAGATGGTTTGTGTGCCCCTTACTTAGATGGTCTGTGTACCATTCCCAGTAGTATAAATACATTGCCCTTGTACACTGGTACAGTATCTAGTTCTATGCAATTCATTTGCTAGAGCTTGGTCATTCCATGAGTGATTAAGTCTTTTGATTAGTCGTAGTGAGATCCCAGGATTTCTAAGTGTCTCTACACTACACTTGAGTGTGCACTTCAACTAAGTTCTATGCATTAGTGTAACATTACCCACCTCATCCTGATCAGAGTCTGCATCAGTCAAGGGTAGGCTGTCAGGAATGTGCTAAGGGAGCTCCTCATGACCATCACTCTCCAATGAGTCTGAAGGATGACTAGATGGTGGCAGATGGTGGAGTGGGTGAGCAACATCACCAGGACCGCTCAGCTCAGTATTATGCTTTTTAACAATGGAACACCAATGGATGTTGGGTTTGTCCCAAGGCACTCTCTGACAGGGATGAGAGTGTATGACTGGCCCACTATGCTGATTATTGGTAGATGGCTTGTACTAGAGCAGAGATCAAGGGGTAGAACAGTTGGCAAGAGAAGAAGCAAGCCAGCTGTGAACCCAAACACTCAGTATGATTGTGTAGGTTTAAGTTAAAGAGACATTACAGGTGGAGACTGAATATACATATATACTGCCTGGAGTTGTTTAGGGCAGGTGAGATGGAAAAGGCAATGGTATGTGAGGGGAGGCACAAGCGTGATGATGAGATAAGAAATGCATTGCATATAAAAAGCATGTAACATAGAAGGCAGTTCCTTGGGAGGGAACAGAATGGAAGAGAATAGGATCAAAATGGAATGGGAGAAATAGGATCAAAGGGGTTGGTGCCATCAGGAGAAGTTGGAACAGGGAGGCAGTCCTTGAAGGCAGTGTCTAGCACTGCATACTCCTGTAATGAGGCAATAATATTGTCCCACAGGGAAGATCCTGGGTAGTTGAGAGGAAGAGTAGGAGAAAATGAAGGGGGGGTACTGCTACCTGTAACATTACCCTCCATGTACATCTGAAGTTCCATCTCAGACAGATCCCTAGTTGTCTTGGTCTCCTTCATTCTCCTTGTAATTGGTGAGGTTCCAGTTGATACTGGAGAGGTCATGGAGGGGGCAGTTAACTGTGAGGTGTCCAAGCTCATCACAGTAGTTGCAATGTCGGCAAGGGCAGTCAGCCTGTTTGTGTTCAGGGGCCAGGTTCTGGCAGAAGGGACATCGGTATCAAGGGCAGTTGGAACATAGGTGTTCAAAGGTGTGACAGTTGTAACACCTGGTGGAGACCATGGGTGGGTGACACATGGTGGAGGAGGAAGGATGAGGAATTGGGCCCACATGGAGTGGGGGATGATTACGTTCAGCTGGAGTTGCTTGACCAGGATTAGGTTGAGTGGGGATCGTACTTCTCCCAGGTCTGTCAAAAAGGTTGCTGGGACTGACCTCAACAGCTGCTGAAATATCTCCCATAGTGGGGGGAAGGTTATGGGGTGAAACAACCCTAAAGTGAGTACGAGATGTACTTCAGGTCATCACAGAATGTCAACCGAGGAGGAGAGTGTAGATGAAGGAATCGGGCTCAGTCTTAAAGCTTCAGAGGAAACTCCAAGAGAACTAAACTGGAGGACGTCCAGTGAAGTCTCGAGGTCTTATATAGATTCTACATATGTGTACATGTTTGTATCAGATCTACCGATACAACGTATAGGAGTGACAGAGATTAAAGACATAAGGCATAACATGAGGCATCATAATGGAAGAGAAGCGAAGACATGATGCAACCGCATGCGGTGGCAGAATGGAAGAGGCGGAAATGAAAAGAAGACGTGC
>JBBPQV010001228.1:0-11532 GCA_038092675.1 Boletus rufocinnamomeus | reverse complement strand
GGAACTGAAGCACCAAATCGCATTTGATTCTTTGAAAGCCAAATTTAAAGAATCACCCCTGTTGGCTTATCCAGATTGAGACAAAGAAATGCATCTTGAAACGGATGCCTTGGACATTGCCACAGGGGCTGTGCTTTCGGTTAAATGCGATGACGGTCTCTGGAGACCCTGCGCCTTCATTTCCCATTCTTTCGACAGCACTGAGCGCAATTACCCCATTTACGATAAAGAACTCCTCGCAGTCATTAGAGCATTAGAGGAATGGCGACACTACCTAATCGGTAGGGAGGGTTTCGAGATCTGGACAGATCACAAGAATCTCGAATATTGGAAAAAACCCCAAACCCTATCCAGTCATCAAGCTCGGTGGCATGCCCTTCTCCAGGAGTTCAACTACGTTTTTATTTATAAACCTGGTACATCGAATGGTCGTGCAGATGCCTTATCTCGCAGACCGGATCATGGTGATGCTGTTACAGATCACAACCAGAACATTACTGTTTTACCCCCCTCACTTTTTATTAACAATATCGAACTTTCCTCTTTATTTTACGAAAAAATTATAAAAGAATCAGAAAAAATACAAGAAGAATCCTTTAACGAGTACACTTTCGATTACGATAACAATATTTTCAAAAACAACAAAAACAAAGTCTTTGTCCCTGAACCTTTACGTATAGAACTCCTTACTATTTGTCATGATTCTCCCATTGGAGGACATTCCAGACAAGCTCGCACTTCTCATCTTCTTACTCGACATTTCTCGTGGCCAGGTGTCACCAAAGACATTAAAAACTATGTAGATAGCTGCCAAGTGTGCGCCCAAACAAAGGGAAAGTCAAAGGCACCGGCAGGAAAACTTCTACCCTTACCAGCTTCTAAAAGACCCTGGGAAGATTTATCTGTTGATTTCATTACAGGATTACCCGCTTCCCACGGTTACACTGCCATTTGCGTCGTCGTTGATCGATTTTCCAAAGAAGTCGTTTTCATTCCTACTTACGATACCGTTTCTTCAAAGGACCTAGCCATTATCTTTAGAGACAATATTTGGTGTATCCACGGACTCCCTTCTACGATCGTTTCTGATCGAGGACCCCAGTTTGTTTCGGACTTTACTTCCGAATTATGTAATCTTCTCTCTATCTCCCAGAAAATCTCCACCGCTTATCATCCCCAAACTGATGGACAAACAGAGCGTATTAATAGAGAACTCAAACAGTATCTCCGCTCTTATGTAGCCAAGCGACAGACCGAATGGGCCGATTGGCTCAAAGTTGCTCAGTTCCATCACAATAATTCTCTCACCACTGCTACTGGCCCTATCCCCTTCAACATTACACGAAACTACGCCCCTTGCATGGGCTTTGAAGGAAAGGCCAAAGGCATGGGAAAGGAATTTGGAATGGAGATGGGAAAAAGTCACAAAGAGTAGAAGATGCATTGGAGGAAGCACAAGAAAGAATGAAGAAGCAGTCGGAATCCAAACGTTCCGAAGCTCCACTTTACGAGAAAGGACAACAAGTTTGGCTTTCAGCCGAACATTTGAAGCTCCCTTATACAGCAAAGAAACTCACCCAAAAATGGATTGGCCCTTATGAAATCCTCGAGGTTCTTCCTAACGCCGTTAAACTCAAACTGCCCAACTCCATTCAAATCCATCCTACCGTTAACATCTCATGCGTTAAACCTTATCGGGCAACCCTACCAGGTCAACCAGTCTCACGCCCTGACGCAATCGAAGTTGACGAAGAAGGAGTAGAACAGTTTGAAATTGACTACATCGCAGCATCTCGTCTTAAAGGCCGCCAGCTTCAATATCTCGTACATTGGAAAGGTTACGATGAGTCCGACAGGACATGGGAATCGGGCGACATTATTAACACCGCCCCTCAGGCAGTTGCCGATTTCCATAAAAAGAACCCCTTGGCTCCTCGGAAATTACGTGGCCTTACCATTGGAGACTTCTCTTCGCTTTTCACTCGTTATGAAAACTTTACTGAAACTAATTATCACGGGACTCGCCTGGAATTCGAGTCTTAAAGAGGGAGTAGTGTTATGATATACTATATTTTCAAACATTTTTTAATTTAGCGCATTCGCGCACTACTTTACATCCTTCAGACTTCGAAGTCACGTGATCTGCATGTGACCGTGGGAAACTACATGTGACCTATGGTCTAGGCAAACACAATGCACACACGCCTTATTAATTTCCGCTTCTCTTTCTCATCATCACTCTTCTTCTCTCACGAACTCTTCTCTTATATATCTAAATCCAGTAGTCTTTCCCATGGACCCTATGGTCCATGCGCCGCCTAGTCAGAAGCTCTATAAACCCGGACCAGTATCGGTTACGGATGAAGGAGATGAAGAATTCGAAGTTGATTATATTACGGCATCTCAGCTAAAGGGCCGGAAATTAGAGTTCTTAGTTCACTGGAAAGGATATCAAGAAGAAGACCGAACATGGGAAATAGAAGGCAATCTTTCCCACGCTAAAGAAGCAATCAGCAACTTCTACAAAAAGAACCCACAAGCACCACGACGACTACGAATGACGCAAATGGTGTTTACTTCTCTATTTAACCCCTATGAAAATTACACGGAACCTCCACCAATCTGGTCTTGCCTGGAATGCGAACCATAGAGGGGGGGTAGTGTTACGAATCCCTTTTCTCACCCCTTTCTTTTCTAGTCATGTGACTTCTCTTCACACTTTCACAATCACGTGACCTTATCTTTTCTCATCATGTGACCGTGCGAACTAGGTCTAGACCTATAACACGTGTCAACCTCATGTATTTAATCTCTGTCAGTCTAGAACGTCTAGCACTGCCTCCTATTAATCTCTGTTTACATTACTCATCATAGTTTACTAATACTCACATGATTCGTCATTACATAGCCTCACGCGCATGGACCAGCGTCATAATAAGTACAAACATGTAAAACGTATATATACCTTGAATCCAACGCCCCAAGAACTCTAGTCAAGTTCTTGTTGGGATTCCCTCTCAACTATCTCTTTGCTCTACAGTCAGTTTATGTGATTGAGTGGCCCAAGTCTTTATTAGATTTGAGGTTGCCAACATTAGTCAGCCCGACATCGGGTGTATGCTTCCGAGAAGTTGACAGGTTGATATATCACTGATCGGAGTAGATCCCGGCATAAAGGCCAGGATGATATATCACTATTAGTAGCTTGATATATCAGCATCTGATAGGCATATAGTCATGGTGGATCCCAGCCCATTGGGTGTCAATGTATGATGTATCACAGTGGTACACATTGAGCACCGGATGATGTATCACTGCATTGGTAGCTTTTATTCCATTTGACAGTAGCTACTACCAGTAGTGATGTATCAGCCGTTGAGCATCCTATTAATCTGTGATGGGTGATATATCAGCACAACCACTTGGGCTGCTTGCTGGGAGTCATACATTAGCCCTTGTATGTCAAGCTTGGAGTGATACATCATCTATACATCAATTTACAGCAGTGGTGATACAGGGAGAGTGATATATCACTGATGCATTAAAGGGAGGCCATATTATTGTGGCCAACAAGTGATGTACCACCGTTTGAGTGGTAGTAGCATAGTCTAATGTATCATTTTCCCTGCTACTGGTGCTTGTGTCCATTAGTAAACTTGCCACTGCTGGGTATTCAGTGCTCTTCTGCAACTCCATATGTCACATCTTCAACTCCTGAAAGAAACTGGTTGGAGAGGTTCAAGTCAGCAACAGCCTGTACCATGTCAAGCACCAGGCAAAGGCTTTCGCTGGTGCAGCCCAAGCTGATGAAGTACTCACCATGGAGGAGTTACACCGCCGTCTATCACATATCAGCCCAGCCTTGATCCACAAGATGATGTCAAAAGGGATGGTGGAAGGCATAAAGCTGGACACTGCACACGAGACCATGGGTCAATGTGAGTCTTGCAAAAACACAAAGGCCATGCACAAACCTATCAGCAAGGTTTGTGAGCCCCAATGTCATGAGCATTTCAGCGATGAAATCCACAGTGACATGTGGGGACCTGCACAGGTCCAAACCCCCAGCCATAAAACATACTACATATCCTTTACCGATGACCATACTCGCTATACCCATGTCACCCTCCTTTCTGCGAAATCCAATGCCTTCAACATGTACAAAACGTACAAGGCCTGGGCAAAGACCCAGCATAGGACTGACATTAAACGTCTTCAGTCAGATCGAGGAGGGGAGTACCTGAGCAACAAATTCACTGCTCACCTAAAGTTGAAGGGCACCGAGCAAAAGGTGACAATGCACAACACCCCACAGTATAATGGCGTCACCAAACGGCTAAATCATACACTTATGGAATGGGTGCACATGGTTGGACATGCTAGCAGCCTTCCACAAAAGTTGTGGGGGAAAGCCTTGATGCACATCATCTGGGTAAAAAACTGGTCAGTGTCATGCATACTCAACGGCAAGATGCCATACGAGCTGTTGACTGGGAAGAAACTGGACTTATGAGGGATGCACGAGTGGGGCGCCCGCGTATGGGTACATGATCCAAATGGCTTGAAGCTCAACATGCGAGCATGAGACAGCCATTGGGTGGGTTTTAACAGTGAGAGTAGTGCCCACCACATTTACTGTGGGGGTTGGATCACCATTGAATGAAACGTGACATTCAAACGGCAGGATGCTAGCGGTACAGTCAGACTCAGTAGCACAGATAGCATGGCGCAACCACATACCAATCAGCATGGTGGCAATGGTGTTGCTAAGGACCTGGGCGCTGCACAGCTCGAGGGGGAGAGAGCAGATGAAACAGCTGAAAAACACAACCAGCACAGTGTTAGCAGTGAGCAGGAGGTTGAGAAGGCCTTACTTGAAGATTCAGAAGCTCCATCCAACTCCCCTACATCCAAAACACCCAGTATGAAGGATCTGGTGAACCTGAAAACCACTGCGGACGGCCTGGAAGATCTATGCAAGGCCTTTGATAAGCTCAAAGGACCTACCATTCAATGATTGACTTGTCAGCGAACGGAGTTGCCATACATGCATGCACTGCATGAGGGTCTCAGCACCACAGATGGTCGTTTGAGTGGGAAGGCCTTGCCATGTGGGATGCAGCCTGTTGAGGCTCGTGGTGATAGCAAGGCTGAAGTGGCCATCAGTGCTGTCGTGGCATGGGACTTAGACAATGAAAAGGCTGCTTACCCAATGCACACCACAACTTGCAATGGTGAAGTGCTCAAACCCAGGACTGTTGCTGAAGCACGCAAACAGCATGATTGGCCAAAATGGAAAGAGGTGATCAATGCTGAACTCAACAGCTTAGCCGAAGCACATACCTGGGATGTTGTACCTCATCCATTGAAAGGAACAAACATCGTCAATAGCAAATGGGTATTCAAAATCAAAAAGAATGCTGCAGGCAAAATCGATAAATACAAGGCTCAACTCATTGCATGTGGTTTTACCCAAGTGCACAGAGTTGATTACCATGAGACCTATGCCCCCATCGCCCGTCTGGCATCCCTTTGCCTCATTCTTGCTATAGCAGCCTGTCATGACTGGGAGATCGAAGTATTTGATTTCCACAGTGCTTTTCTCAATGGAAAGCTTGACGATGATGAGATTATATTCATGGAGCTTCTGCCTGGGTTCAACAAGGCAGATCGAGATGTAGTTGCTCGATTACAAGTAGCTCTCTATGGTTCCAAGCAAGGCGTACTGAAGTGGTACCAGTGTCTTTGTGGCAAGCTGAATGCTCTCAGTTTCTGTCAAACAGAAGCTGATTGGGGTGTTTTCGTAGCCCGCATCAGCCATGAGATTTTACTCCTTGCCTCACACGTCGACAACTGTACAGTTACAGGTAGCTTGAAAGAGCTCGTCCGTGAATTCAAAGCCGAAATAGGTACCCACTTCAAGATCACTGATCTGGGACCTATCAGCTGGCTGCTCAGCATGAAAGTGACCCGAGATTGGGACCATCATACCCTATCTATCTTGCAGGAACCATATGTTGAAGCCATACTGGCTAAATATAACTTTACAGAGGCGAAACCACTCTCCATCCTGATGGATCCAAACATCCAGCTCTCGATGAGCCAGTCTCCGAAGTCCACTACCAACATCGCCTTGATGAAACAGGTCCCCTACCATTCCACACTCGGTTTGCTCATGTACCTCTCTGTAGGTACTTGGCCTGACATCACTTTTGCTATCTTGACCCTGGTGCAATTCACTGAGAACCCCAGGCCAGCCCATTGGGAGGCATTGAAGTGGGTATACCACTACCTAGCTGGTACAAAGAATGGTCACTGACATACGGGACAGAGTGAAAAGGGCTTACTAATTATGCAGACATGGATGGTGCATCACAAGAGCATCGCCATGCAATTTCTGGCCACACTTTCCTCATTGATGGGGGAGCCATTTCATGGGCATCCAGGAAGCAAGAACTCATCACACTGTCAACCACAGAAGCTGAGTACATCACCGCTACTCACACAGCAAAAGAAATTATTTGGCTTCATCATCTCATTGGCGAGCTCTTTCACCCGCTCAAGTCCCCAACTCTACTTTATTTGGACAACCAATCTGCCATCGCTTTGACGAAAGATGGTAATTATCATGCACATACAAAACATATTGACATTAGGTATCATTTCATTCGTTTCACCATTGATAATGGATCCATCCATTTACTCTATTGCCTGACCAAGGACATGGTCGCAGATACTTTAACTAAAGCCCTTCCTTCTATTAAAGCTAAACATTTTGCCTTCAAACTAGGACTCTGCTCCGTTTGAGGGGGAGTATTGAATTTACAAACATAGCTTCATAGCTTCACTTGCTTACATACGCACGTCATACTTACTGCTCGGCTAATTACATCGCATCTCAGTAGCTGCCACTACAGCCTACTGAGGTAAGACTTACTGTCACACTCATTATATCTCATACTTACATATTCCTGTAGCTTAGTACTTCCTACACCTATGACCACCCCCACCTTTACTACTGCAATAAGCTTTTCATCCCCGAGCCAGCTGGCCCAGACCTTGTTCATTCCATTCATGAGAGTGAAACTGGGGGACATGGTGGTTATTTCCGCATAGTTAATGCCCTCCAATGGGACTATTGGTGGCCTGGCCTCACCACCTTTGTTCAGTGTTTCATTTCGGGTTGTGCTGCCTATCAGGCCCACAAAGTAAACACCCACCCCTCTGCCCCACCCCTTACCCTGTTGCCTTCCCTGGCAACTTGCCCCTTCCAATCCATTTCCATGGATCTCATCATGGATCTCCCCCCATCTCTTGGCTTTGACTCTGTTATGGTCATGGTCGACCATGGCCTTACAAAGAGGGTAATTTATGCCCCTTGTCTCAAAACGATTGATGCCACAGGTGTGGCACTTCTTTTCTCCAAAACAGTCTTCCACCACTTTGGGTTACATGACTGGTGTATCTCTGATCAAGGACCCAATTCACTTCTGCCTTCGCAAGGGAGCTGGCCAGACTCCTCAAATATGATCTGGCTCTCTCTACTGCCTACCACCCACAAACTGATGGTAAAATTGAACAGGTCAACCAAGAACTAGAGACCTACCTTCACATCTTCTGCAATGGACACCCTGAGAAGTGGGCAGAACTCCTCTCCATGGCTGAATTCTCCCATAATGCTACCATCCACTCCATCACCAATAAGTCCTTTTTCTCCCTCATGATGGGATATGAACCCCACCCTCATCCTCCAATCAGCAAAATATTCCTCTCTGCCCTGGAACAATGATTGGAAATACTTGGAGATGCCCAATCAGAGGCTATTGCAGCACACAAAAAGGCACAAAGAAGCATGAAGGAATGGATCTCCTCCAAATTCTGCCCATGAAAGATAGGAGATAAAGTGTGGCTAGAAGGCAAGAACCTTTGCCTTTGTTACCCTTTCAGAAAACTCGCCCCCAGGAGGGAGAGACCATTCAAAATTGCCCAGGTCGTCTCCCCAGTGGCATTCCACCTCTGCCTTCCCAAAACCTGGAAAATTCACAATGTGTTTCATGCCTCCCTCTTATTGACCTATTGGGAGACCTCGGAACATGGCCCCAACTACTCCAACCCCCCACCAGAGCTTATTGGAAGTGAAGAAGAATATGAAGTGGACAAAATCCTCTCACACCATGGAATATGAGGTCAGAGACAGTACCTAACTTCCTGGAAAGGATACTTTGCAGCAGAGAACACCTGGGAACCAGAGGGAAGTTTCAAACATGCACAACCACTCCTTTGTGCTTATAAGCTTTGCCACCCAAAGGACTTCCCCTTCCCATCTTCCACCTGAACCATCTTTACAATGGCCATTACCCAGACCCCCCCTGTTCACTGCAACCATTTCTCTGTCCCTCACTGCCACATCCTGTTTGCCTCCATTCTGGAGAACCCTATCACCACCCTCATCATAGAAAGAAACCAGGTCTTCACCTTCAACTACAACCTCATCTCCCTCACCCATCTCTACCAGTTGTACACCATGGTGAGATGTATAATGACCTGGTTAACCCCTGATAACCAACCCCCCATATATGCCACCTCCCTGAATGGGGCCATCACTGAGGCAAGGGCCCTCACTTTAGATTTACTTTGGAACCAAGGATTCAGCACAGTCATCAACATGTTGCCTCCTCTTTCTGTCTCTCCCATCCTTCACCCCCTCATCCTCTCTATGTCAGAGCTGGAGAGGGAGATCTACTTCTCCCAGGACTTACTTAATATCCCCACTGCCCCTGCTCCTCACCCCTCCAACCATGGAGCTACCCATGAGGGTATTAACAGTCAGTCCACCTCCCCATCTCCCACTCCCGTCCCCATTCCACCCCCCTTCTCCAGCACTGTTGCCAATAGGGCCACACCTCATGCAAGGGCTCACTCTGAGTCCCTTGAGTCCTTTTGGACCAGCATCGAGGAGATACCAGCCCCTTCAGCGCCAATGACCCCTCTTGTTACAATTCATCTGGGGTGCGCTCACCCCTATCTCTTTTCTTTTTCTTCTACAATCTCTTTTACCATTCTTCCTCATCCCCACCCGTTCGTCGCCCTTGTGACCATCTCTCGTCTATGGGGAATCCCCATTATCTTACCTCAGACATTCTCCCTTTGCCCTGGTCATCTAGACCACCCTTTACTTAGAACATTTGTCCTTCGTCCCGATCTACTAGATCGCCATTTAACTGTATACATTCCCATTTAACCATTCTAAGTATTCATCCTTCACCCAGCCTTTCAGGCCACCTTCAACCCTTGACCATGGCCTTCTGCTCGGACCTCCCCTTTGCCCTCTTCTTACCGTAGTCGGCCTGGTCTGTGCTCGGCTACGATACTTATTTAAACCATCTCCTCATACACATGTACCTTAGTCTTGATCTCCCTAAATAATAGCCAACCTTGTCACCTTGAAACCTTGGTAATCCGCCTATGCAACTACCTCCTACGAACCCTCTAGGCTTCTTGCCTATCCTCAAACTTGCCACCTTGAAAACCGGCTCATTAGGACTACGCTCGCCCCTACCTGGGTCAAGCGTAACACCTCTCCCCACTCTTAGGAGAACCTGCTACACCCATCTCTCATAGAAGGAACAACAATGACTCAGACTCAGAACCACTGTCCTTGTCCCATTGGGCCCACCAGTGGGTCCAAGAAATCAATGAGGAAACATGGCCTGTTTCCACTCTCCCCGCTGCATCCCCATCCTGGGCCCCCTTGCCATCATTGTCCCAGCTAACCCCATCTCCCCTGCCCTCTCCACTGTTGGTCACCTCTCCACCTCTCCACCAATGGCCCAATCCCCTCCCTGGCCTCATTAGGGAACTGCATGGGTATACCCCGGGGTACCAGCACTCATATCTGTACCCATACCCGCCATGAGTCTGTACCTGCAGCTGTGGGTACAGGTCTGCATGTGGGTTGGGATTTTCATACCCAGGGGTATACCCATGGGTATCACTGGTGATGGTGAGGGTGAGTGAGGGTGAGGGACAAGATGAGGGGTGGCACAACACACACAATTGCATGCACTGCACCATTCCTCATTGTTGTCAGTTGAGGGTGCCAGTGAGGGTGAGAATGAGATGAGGGACATTGTCCCTCGTTGTTGTCATTGTTGTCAGTGGAGGGAGAGGGTGAGGTGAGGGCGAGGTGAAGACGAGGGATGTCATTCCTTGTTGTCATTGTCAGTCGAGGAGGGGGAGGACAAGGACAAGGATGAGGACAAGACAAGAGACAGCTCAATGCATGCAATTGCATGTGTTGCATTGTTCCTCATCATTGTCATCAGTCAAGGGTGAGGATGAAGTGAGGATGAGGACCAGGTGCATGTTGCATCTGTGCACCTCTGTCATCATCGTCAGTCAAGGGTGAGGATGAGGGTGAGAAGAGGGCAAGGACAAGACAAAGAACAATGCAATGCACACAGTTGTGTGTGCATTGTGTTGTTCATTGTCATTGTCAGTTGTGGGTGAGGTGATGCCCAGGGCAAGGACAAGGGCATCAGGTGGGTGAGGTGAGGGTGAGGGTGAGGGTGAGGACAAGGACAAGATGAGGAACAACACAATGCATGGTTGCATGTATTGTGTCGTTTGTTGGCATTGTCATTAGTTGAGGGTGAGGATGAGGTGAAGGCAAGGATAAGTGTCGTTCATTGTTGTTGCTGATTGGGGTGAGGTGAGGTGAGGGTGATGACAATGACGGGATGTTGTGTTGTTTGTCGTCACCGTCATCAGTCGAGGATGAGGTGAGGGTAAGGTGAGGACAAAGATGAGATGAGGAACAGCACAATGCATGCAATTGCGTGTGTTGTGTCATTCCTCATCATTGTCATTGGTTGAGAGTGGGGGTGAGGTGCCAGTGAGGGTGAGGTGAGGGTGAGGATGGCTGTGTCATTCCTCATCATTGCCCATGTTGTGTCATCTGTCATCGGTTGAGGGTGAGAGCAGTGAGTCTGTCAAAAAAACACAATAAGTGAGCCACAACTTACCTTGGAATTACCACAATAGGTAATAAACCCACAGCACGGGTATGGGTATGGGTATGGATATGGGTATGGCACGGCACTACCTATATCTGTACCCAAGTGGTATCCATACTTGCAACCCGCATGGGTTACCCATACCCATGTGGTTGCCTAGGCCTCATGTTCCTCCCCACTGTTGCCCCCAGTGCTTCGAATGCCACAGCACTGACCACTTCCATGTCAACTGCCCACAGTACATCTGCCCATACTGCCACATCACCGCCCCTGGACACATCCAGGCTCAATGCCCTTGTTGAGTCTGTTCTCTCTGTGGCGAGATCAGACACATCACTGACCACTGTATCTTCTGTGACAACGAGTGGGTTGACTGGGACCATGACCCCACCGACTACAAGATCAACAAGGGGGACAGTCCATCAGATGCCTGTTATCATACTAACAACTGTTGTAAAGTACTACATCCACAACACAAGTTATCTTACTTCAAAACAGCACACTGGGAGGATGACTG
>JBBPQV010001226.1:0-11539 GCA_038092675.1 Boletus rufocinnamomeus | reverse complement strand
CATGGCTATGCCGTCAAGGAAGATGGTGACCCGCTCGTGGAGATGGCTAATAAAGCTATGCACAATTTCTCGGTGATTACGACCCCCGGACGGTTTCTAGTCGACATCCTTCCGATCTGTACGTTTTACGATTCTCTTTGATCCATTTTAGCTGTCTGAATGGTTCGACTAGTGCGATACTTGCCTGAGTGGTTCCCTGGAGGTAGGTTCCACAAAGATGCAAAACGATGGCAGAAAATGGTGAGCGAGACAGCGGACACGCCACACGAATTGTGTTGGAGCACCTGGTGTGTTTGTTCTTCCAGTTCGTGGTGCTAGTAAGCTGATGTCGACTTAGGCAAAGGGGGATGCTGCGCCATCATTCACGTCGCGGCTGCTTCAGGAGGGTGTTACTCCTGAGGATGAAGAGATCTTGAAATGGGCTGCTTTCTCCATGTACATGGGAATGGTTTCTCCCGCGACGGTTGAGCCTGTATTAATCATGGTTGCATGATTTATCGGGTGGATCTGACACAGTACGTTGGATTTTTTATCGACAAGAAAATCAAGCTGAAATGCACGGTAACAGACACCATCTACGTTATCTGCATTTTTCCTTGCCATGACAATATACCCAAACATCCTCAAAAAAGCTCAGGAGGAAGTGGACGCTGTTGTCGGGCACGAGAGACTTCCGACCATGGATGATCGTGATGCGCTTCCGTACGTGAACGCGATCTGCACGGAACTTCTTAGGTGGAACGTGGTGATTCCATTGGGTACGTATCCTTACGGATGTATGTTTCTGGACTGACTGGAGTGTATATGATACATAGCGATGCATGTCACTACACAGGACGATATTTACGATGGATATTTCATCCCAAAGGGAACGTGTCTCTTTGGGAACATCTGGTCGGTGGCCTGCCGACAGTGAAATTTATCGTAAATCTAACATTTGGTACAGGTTCATTTTGTCCGACCCAGAAACATATCCCGATCCAGACGTATTCGACCCGGAGAGGTTCCTTGGTGAGGATCAGCAGCTCGACCCGCGTGAGGCATGTTTCGGGTACGGAAGGCGTTCGTGTCCGGGTGTGCACCTGGCGGAGATATCGATATTTATATGTGTCGCGATGGCGCTAGCGACGTTGGATGTGTCGAGATGTATCGAGAATGGGGTGGAGTGCGTGCCAAGGTATGACGTCAAGGAGGGCATCGTACGGTGAGTTTGCCAAGTTGTTCCCGGTATGGATTTGCTAACAACTGGATTTGCAGTCACGTTAAGCCGTTCAAGTGTCGGATCGTACTGCGATCGAAAAAGGCGGAGGATCTTCTTCAGGGTTGATTCAAGTCAATGGCTTGGTGGGCACGATGGGGGTTCGATTTAGAGACTTCACAGCGGATACACCGTCCGTTCTTAGTTATTGCTTGCCCCGGTCTGTTCAGATTGCATGGGGAGGTTGTGGGTACTGACACAGGCACTATAAGACCTTCGTATGTTGTCTTCTAATCTCAATGTATTATGTAGATCTGGTTTTGGGGGACCGGGGCTCGAGTTATTTTTATTGTATGTATTTCATGGGTTACTACCAGTAGGGATGATTGCCAACTCCCATTCGTGCTTTGGGCCCTGCTCAGTACAGTCGGAATGGCCTGGCAGATATGGCCCAGATGTGTGTAACATTATCGCTCGCCAACGATTCTACCACAGGCCACTGAGAGCTCTGACGAACAGCTAGTAAGGGAGGAAGTTATGTAGGGGTCCGAGTCGATGGCTATGATGTAGACTCCTGGATCCAGAGCTGCTCAAAACATCTCAATACCTACACCCGCTGGAAGTAACTTAGCAAGGTTGGGGAACGGATCGACCGACGACCGTGATCAGCTTAGATTCGAAAATCCGCGAGCGCTACAGGATATTCGCCTTCGCTCTTACAGATCGGCCCGATACAGAGAAGGTTCGGAGGCGGGACAACGGGGCCATCTTAGCTCGCGAACAAGTATGTTCAGGTCGGCCAACTGTCTCATGTTGTTTCATACCATGTAACGAGGAGGCGGACGCCGAGGCCAAGAAAAAGCAGCACTAGTAGGAAAGATCAGTGGGCTCGTAGACACTAAGGGAAAGCACAGGGCACTCCGAAATATTTGCTGCTGCAAAACGGTCTCCGGACATATGGTCAGTTAGACCATTCAAGTTCGCTGAATTCACCCACCATACCAAAGACTCGTTGCCGGAGAAACTCATCCAGAGCCTCTCCAAACGCTGGCGTGCCGCAATTATTTTCTGACACCATTCCTAGCACGCACGTCACACTGTCACCCACATTATAGGCACAGGGCACTGCAAGTTTAACCGCGACGAGTACGGCAAAGTGGTAGTGCACTGGCCCGGCCTACCCCATTGGGGCCAAAATGTCAACGACTCCGCTCAAACATCTCAACACCTGCTCAGACTCAGAACCCCGGCTAATTGGCAGATTCGGACGGAAGTACTAACAGGTGGATCCGTCTACACGTTTACATGCCGTGCACCACGCAGCATGTAAATTTCTTCGATTAAAGATTATTTAGGAAGGGGGGCAGTGCCGGAGTTCGAGTTGGCGTGTCATCTATTCGCGTGAATTGACCGTGAACAGCTTAGATCCGAGCGATACAGAGGTCGATGCCGAACCGGAAGGAGATTCCCCTGGAGCCTCTCTAATGGATCGAGATACGAGAGAAGGGTTGGAGGTGCAACAACAAGACCCTCTTAGCTCACGAATATGCTCAGGTCGGTCCCGTACCTCATGGAAACCTTCCTTCCGAATGCCTCGGACTCCGAACACGACCTTGCTTACTCACGGTCAGATGGACCCCTCGAGGCCAGGGATGTGGATCGACGGAGAAGAACGGACGCTCCAAAGTGACATTCCAATTTCCGGGGGAGCAAAGCTGCTGCAAAACAGTCTCCAGATGGCCACTTAAACCACGCACCGAATCCACCCACCATACTGTGAACTCCCTGCCGGATAGTTCTTGAAACTCATTGAAAGCCTCCCCAAACGCCATGCAGCAGCCATCTTCCGATTGGCTCCGTTCCTAGCCATACGCCACAGTCACCTACAACATACGCACTAGGCATAAAATGTCTAATTTCGAGGATTATGGCAAAGTGGTCGCGAACTACTTCCAGTTGTAGCACTGCAGCGACTATCGGCATTGGGCTACAAGGGACACCGGTGCGTCAACTACCGAGGTGTTCGGAGATCCCACAAAAATGTCAGCTACACCTTTTCTTTCCTGCAACGTCGCACACGTAGACCTGCCCACCTCGAGAACAGAGAGACGAAGATGCCATGCTGAAACGTTTTGCGACTGCGGCCAGGTCATAATGCCTGCTTGGTTCGTCACCTGATTGGAGCAATAAGGCCATCTCAAACCGGATCAGCCGCTCGCGCCGTCGCTGTTATCAGCGCTCTGATCCTGTGATCGCGTGTTCGAACTCGGGATTGTATGATATAAAGCTTGTTTGAACTCCATGGACATGGCGTTAGTTGCACTCAGCTGCAGCGCATATCCTGCAAAAAATAGCTCCACCGGGTTGCGATCATGTGGATTCATGTCTTTGATGTCTGCCTTTTAGGTTTGGGATTGCACATCGTTGGGCGACTTGTCTGGAGGAAGAGGACTCCGCTCCCGCCTGGGCCTTCCGGGTGGCCGCTCATCGGAAACCTACTCGACTTTCCGATCCACGCTCCCTGTAAAACGTTGGGGGCTATGAGCGGAAAATATGGCAAGTGCATATATGCATCACACAAAATATATACGTCGCTCATTCTACGCCAGGTCCTATCATATCTCTCAATTTGATGGGCACGCAATATGTCATTCTCAATTCTCCCAAGGTGGCTAAAGACCTGCTGGAGAAGAGGAGTGCCGTCACGTCCAACAGGCCACACTTTACGATGGCCTGTGACCTCGTCGGTTGGGGTGATTTTATGGCCTTTGTACAATATGGCGACACGTACCGAAAATATCGCAAGTTCTTTCATCAGCAGATTGGCACCAAGAGTAGCCTAGAGGCATTCTACCCTACGGAGGAAGCGGAAACGAAAAAATTCCTCCGCAATGTGTTGAAGAACCCTGATGAACTGATTACTCATTGTCACAGGTGTGGGACTGATTGTTTTTCGGATGGTCGTGCTAATGTGAGATATTATATTTTGGGCAGAATGGCCGGCGCGGTAATCTTGAAGATCTCGCATGGCTATACCGTCAATGAAGACGGTGATCCGCTCGTGGAGATGGCTAACAAAGCTATGCACAATTTCTCGCTGGTCGTGAGGCCGGGAGGGTTTCTGGTCGACGTCCTTCCAATCTGTACGTTTTACGACTCTTTTTGATCCATTTCAGTTGCATGAAGGGTTCGACTAGTGCGATATCTACCTGAGTGGTTCCCTGGAGGTGGGTTCCACAAAGATGCAAAACGATGGCGACAAATGGTGAAGGAGACAGTGGATACGCCACACCAGTTTGTGTTGGAGCGCCTGGTATGTCTTGCTCTTCCGGTTCGTGGTGCCAGTAAACGATGTCGACTTAGGCAAATGGGGATGCTGCGCCATCGTTCACGTCGCGGCTGCTCCAAGAAGGTGTTACACCTGAGGATGAAGAGATCTTGAAATGGGCTTCTTTTTCCATGTACCTGGGTACGGTTTCGGGGTATTGTTCTCGAGACTGTTGAACTTATATCGATCGTTATTTTATGACTTATCAGGTGGATCAGACACCGTGAGTTGGACGTTTCATCGACAAGAGAATGACACTGAAAAGCGTGGTAACAGATACCGCCTACACTATCTGCATTCTTCCTTGCTATGACAATATACCCAGACATCCTCAAAAAAGCGCAGGCGGAAATAGATGCTGTCGTCGGGCACGACAGACTTCCGACCTTTGACGATCGTGATGCGCTTCCGTACGTAAATGCGATTTGTATGGAACTTCTTCGGTGGCACGCGGTGGGTTCATTTGGTACGCATCTTCGCGCATGTGTATTTCTGGTCTGACTGGAGTGTACTTACGTGATGCTAGTAATCCATGTCACCTCGCAGGATATCATCTACGAGGGATATTTAATCCCCAAAGGGACACATCTTCTCTCGAACATTTGGTTCGTGACCCGTCGCGAGTGATGTCGATTTGAGACCTGATATGAAATACTTGGTGTAGCTTTATCCTATCGGACCCAAAGACATACCCCGATCCAGATGTATTCGACCCAGAGAGGTTCCTTGACGAGGATCAGCAGCTCGACCCGCGCGAGGCGTGTTTCGGGTACGGAAGGCGTTCGTGTCCGGGCGCGAACCTAGCGGAGTTGTCGATATTTATATGTATTACGATGGCGCTGGCGACGTTGGATGTGTCGAGATGTATCGAGAATGGCGTGGAATGCGTACCGAGGTATGACGTCGCGGAGGGGACCATACGGTAAGTCTATTAAGTTGCTGTGGTATGGATTTGCTAGTAACGACAAGATTTGCAGTCATATCAAGCCATTCAAGTGTCGGATCGTACGACGATCGAAGGAGGCGGAGGATCTTCTTCAGGGTTGATCCGAGTTAATGGTTCGGTGGGCACAATGGGGGGTGTTCGATGAAGACTTCTCACAGCGGACACACTACTCGTTCCAAGTTATGAACTGCATCAGATCTGTTTAGATCGTACAAGGAGATTGTGGGCACTAATATAGGCTCTATACTAAGACCTTTGTATGGTGTCCTCTGATCTCAATGTATGTATTAGGTCTGGTTTAGGCGGCCTTCGAGTCATTTTGATTGTATTTCATGTTGTGAACGGGCTGTCTAGGGATGATTATTAACTCCCTTTCTTGCATCGGACGTGTTGTTCTTTTTTTTTGGCCTTGCTCGGTATCGTCGGAATGGTCTCGTAAAAATGGCCCTATCTGCAGGACAGCCTGAGGTGTCTAACGTTATCGCTTGAAGACTCTATCGCGGGCCACTAAGAGCTAGTCGTCTGATGAGCTGTGATCGGAGGACAGCTAGGGTGCACGACTCCGAGGATGAACGACACCTGTGCTTAGATTCAGAACTTCAGCTAATTGGCAGATGCGGCGGAAGTGACCTGCTTAGCGAGGAGGCACTGAAGTACGATCGAGTCGGCGACAACGGGTCGGCCGCGTTACCGGTACCTTGCCGACTATCACTCAGGACCATCGTGGCCACCTCAGATGCGACCGGAGTCATGACTCTGAGCTCCATACTTCCGACAACCTCGATAGTAGTGCCATAGCGCGTCTGAGCTAGTCGGCGCGGTCACCTGTGAATCGACCGTCATGTGATTACCTTAGGGATACAGAGGAGTCGATGTCAAACAGTGAGGCTTGACATTCGCCTCGGGCCTCTCTGCGGATTAGGATACGAGAGAAGGATTGGAGGGGTAACAACGAGGCCATCCTAGCTCACAAATACGCTCAGGACGGCGCACTGTACGAAATCTTCTGGATGCCTCCGAGTCGGATTCTGAACACGACGTTGCTTACTCCCAGTCAGATGGACTCCTCGAAGCCAAGAAAGCAGCGCTAGGACTCGAGGCCAGTGATGTGGACCGACGGAGAAGGACCGACACTCCAAAACATTTCGGGGGAGCAAAGCTGCTGCAAAACAGTCTCCAGATGGCCACTTTAACCACAGGCTGAGTTCACCCACCATATCGTGGACTCCCTACCGGACAATTCTTGAGACTCATCGAAAACGTCCCCAAACACCAAGCGGCAGCTATCTTGCAGTAGGTTCCGTTCCGTTCCTAGCCATAACGCCACAGTCACCTACAACATGCTCACTAGGCACGGCATGTCTAATTGCGACGATTATGGCAAAATGGTCGCGAAATACCTCCAGTGGCAGTACTGTGGCAACTAGCGGGATTGGGCTACAGGGGACACCCGTGCGTCGACTAGTACCGAGGCGTTCGGAGTCCCCCCAAAATGCCAACTACACCCTTTCTTTCCTGCAACGTCGCACATGCAAACATGCTTGCCTCCAGAACAGAGAGACGAGGATGTCATTCCGAAACGTTTTGCGACTGCGGCCAGGCCATAATGTTTGCTTGGTTCGTCACCTGATTGGAGCAATAGGGCCATCTCAAACCAGATCAGCCGCTCGCGCCGTCGCTGTTATCAGTGTTCTGAATCTCGGACCCTGTGATCGCGCGTTCAAACTCAGAAATTGTATAATATAAAGGTAGTTTGAACTCAATGGGCATGGCGTTCGTCGTACCCAGCTGCTTAGCGTCTCCTGCAAAACAGTTCCATCGGGTTGCAATCATGTGGATTCAAGCCATTCAAGTCTGCCTTTTAGGTTTGGCATTGCATCTCGTTCGGCGATCCGTCTGGAGGAGGAGGACTCCGCTCCCGCCTGGGCCATCTGGGTGGCCGCTCATCGGAAATGTGCTCGATTTTCGGACCCATGTTCCGTACAAAACATTTGGGGCCATGCGCAGAAAATACGGCAAGTGCATGCACGCTTCACACAAAACACACAGGTCGCTCATTCTGCGCCAGGCCCTATCATCTCCCTCAACTTTATGGGTACGCGATACGTCGTTCTCAACTCTCCCAAGGTGGCGAAAGACCTACTGGAGAAGAAGAGTGCCATCACGTCCAACAGGCCACACTTAACGATGGCTTGTGACCTCGTTGGCTGGGGTGATTTCATGGTTTTTGTACAATACGGTGACACGCACCGAAAACATCGCAAGTTCTTTCATCAGCAGATTGGCGCCAAGAGTGGCCTGGAGGCGTTCTACCCTGCCGAAGAAGTGGAAGTGAAACAATTCCTACGCAATGTGTTGAAGAATCCTGATGATCTGATTACTCATTGTCGCAGGTGCGATACTAATTGTTCTCGGGACGATCATGCTGTTTTTACACATCGGGCAGAATGACTGGCGCGGTGATTTTGAAGATCTCGCATGGTTATACCGTCAAGGAAGATGGCGATCCGCTCGTGGAGATGGCTAACAAAGCTATGAACAACTTCTCGCTAGTCACGATCCCGGGACGGTTTTTAGTCGACATCCTTCCTATCTGTATGCTTTACGACTCTTTTCAATCCATTTCAGTTGTTTGATGGGTTCGACTAGTGCAATACTTGCCCGAATGGTTCCCTGGAGGTGGTTTCCATAAAGACGCAAAACGATGGCGACAAATGGTGAAGAAGACAGTGGACACGCCACATCAGTTTGTGTTGGAGCACCTGGTATGTTTTGTCCTTCAGGTTCGTGATGTTTGTATGCTGATGTCGACTTAGGCAAAGGGGGATGCTCAGCCATCGTTCACGTCACGGCTGCTTCATGAAGGTGTTACTCCTGAGGATGAAGAGATTTTGAAATGGGCTTCTTTTGCCATATACCTGGGTATGGTTTCGGGATATTACTCTCGACACGTTGCATTGATCGTTATTCTATGACTTATCAGGTGGATCAGACACCGTGAGTTGGTTGTTTCATCGACAAGAGAATGACACTGAAAGGCGTGGTAACAGACACCGTCTACATTATCTGCCTTTTTCCTTGCTATGACAATATACCCAGACATTATCAAAAAAGCTCAAACGGAAATAGATGCTGTAGTCGGGCACGACAGACTTCCGACCTTTGACGATCGTGATGCACTTCCGTACGTAAATGCGATCTGTACGGAACTTCTTCGGTGGCACGTAGTGGCTTCAATGGGTACGTATCTTCGCGCATGTGTCTTTCTGGTCTGACTGGAGTGTACTTATGTGACGCTAGCAATCCATGTCACCACACAGGATATCATCTACGAGGGATATTTAATCCCCAAAGGGACACATCTTCTCTTGAACATGTGGTTCGTGACCTGTCGAGAGTGGCGCCGATTTGAGACCTGACATAAATACTTACTTGGTGTAGGTTTATCCTGTCTGACCCAGAGACATATCCCAACCCAGATGTATTCGACCCAGAGAGGTTCCTTGGCGAGGATCAGCAGCTCGACCCGCGCGAGGTGTGCTTTGGATCCGGGAGGCGTTCGTGTCCGGGTGCGAAGCTGGCAGAATTGTCGATATTTGTATGTGTTGCAATGGCGCTGGCGACGTTGGATGTGTCGAGATGTATCGAGAATGGTGTGGAGTGCGTCCCGAGGTATGACGTCACGGAGGGTACTATACGGTGAGTTTATTAGGTTTTTCGGTGTGGATTTACTAACGACCGGATTTGCAGTTACGTCAAGCCGTTCAAGTGTCGGATTGTACAGCGATCGAAGAAGGCGGAGGATCTTCTTCGGGGTTGATGCGAGTCAATGGCTTGGCGGGTATGATGGGATTGTTCGATTAAGACTCTTCACAGCGGATACACTATACTAGTATCTGTTCTTAGATGAGTTTCCGCAGATTTATGTAGATTGCGTCGGGCGGTTGTGGGCACTGATATAAGCACTAAAATCAGACCTTTGTATGATGTTTTCTCATCTCGATATATTTAATTCAGGTGTGGTTTAGGGGGATGTACTATCGTACTTCATTTCAAGCTTCCTTTGGTCAACGGCCTACTAGGGAGGATAATTAACTCCTTGGCTCTTTCACTCATTATGTCGTCCTTTCTTTTGGTGTACATGCGTGCCTTGGGCCTTGCTCGGTACCTTTGGAATAATCTAGTAGATATGGCCTTAGTTTCCCCAAACCAGACCTAGATTCAGAACTTCGAGATCAGAAGACAGTTTTTCTGATCATACGAAGATATGGCCTCGCATGTGCATATGCAGGACAGGTTGACTCCAGAGCTCCGAGTCGACTACTCAAAACATCTCAAAATCTCATTGAAAACCTACTCACAACATTGGCTAGGTTGGGGATGGGCTGAACTCGCTGGAACTTGAAGTAACTTAGCGAGGGGGGAGTACTTGCTGACGTACGTTCCAGTCACTCGGTCGTGCGCGGCCATCGATGCGCCGTGTGAATTGACCATGATCAGCTTAGATTCGAGAACCCGCGAGCTCAACGCCAAACCGGAAGGACATTTGCCTTCGCTCTGACGGATCGGGATACGAGAGAAGGATCGGAGGCGCGACAACAAGGCCGTCTTAGCTCACGAATAGGCCGACTACCTCATGGAAATCTTCCCAATGTCTTGGACTCTCAACATGACCTTGCTCACTGACGGTCAGATGGACCCCTGGCTGCCCATGGATACCATGCAACGAAGAGGCGGACACGGAGGCGAAAAGAGCGGCGCCAGGAGAGACCAATGATGGGGAGGCTGAGGGGGGAGCACGGGTACTCCAAAACCTACCTGGGGAGCAAAGCCATTGCAAAATACTCTCCAGATGACCAGTCAAACCGCGCACTGAATTCACCCACCATATTATAGACACTCTGTCGGACAGTTCTTGAAACTCATTGAAGCCTCCCCAAACACCATGCGGGGGCTATCTTCCGATTCCGTTCCTAGCTGTACGCTACACCGTCGCCTACACCGTACGCACTGGGCACAACACGTCGAATTACGACGATTATGGAAAAGTGGTCGCGAACTATCCTCACTGCCAGTACTGTGGCGACTGGTGGCATTGGGCTACAAGGGATACCTGTGCGTCAATCACGGAGGTGTTTGGAGACCCCAAAAATGCCAGTTACACCCAGTCTTTTCCGCAACGTCACACACGTAAACCTCCCTGCCTCGGGAACAGAGACGAGGATGTCATTCTGAAACGTCTTCCAACTGCGGCCATATGACAGTACCTGCTTGGTTCGTTATCTGGCTGCAATAGGGCCATCTCAAAACAGATCAACCACTTGCGCTGTCGCCGTTGTCAGTGTTCTGACCTTGTCATTACGCGTTCAAACTCAGAAATTGTATGATATAAAGGTTGTTTGACCTCCATGGACATGACGGTGGTTGTACCCAGCTGCTAAGCGTCTTCTGCAAAACAGCTTCATCGGGTTGCAATCATGCCGATCCAAGTCCTTGATGTCTGCCTTTTAGGTTTGGCGTTGCATTTCGTTGGGCGATTCGTTGGGCGATTTGTCTGGAAAAAGAGGACTCCGCTCCCGCCTGGGCCATCTGGGTGGCCGCTAATCGGAAACCTACTCGACTTTCCGAACCATGCTCCGTATAAAACGTTGGGGGCTATGAGCGGAAAATATGGCAAGTGCATGCATACTTCCCACGAACCACATAGGTCACTCATTCTCCGCTAGGGCCTATCATCTCTCTTAACCTGATGGGCACGCGATACGTCGTCCTCAACTCCCCCAAGGTGGCGAAAGACCTGCTGGAAAAGAAGAGTGCCATCACGTCCAACAGGCCACACTTAACGATGGCCTGTGATCTCGTCGGGTGGGGTGATAACATGGGTTTTGTACAATATGGTGACACATACCGAAAATATCGCAAGTTCTTTCATCAGCAGATTGGCACCCAGAGTATCCTAAAGGCGTTCTACCCTGCCGAAGAAGTGGAAGTGAAACAATTCCTACGCAATGTGTTGAAGAACCCTGATGATCTGATTGCTCATAGTCACAGGTATGGCACTAATTGT
>JBBPQV010001225.1:0-11550 GCA_038092675.1 Boletus rufocinnamomeus | reverse complement strand
TGATGGTGTGGGATGCGGAGAGCCACGAGAAAGTGACCACGTTCAAAGGACACAGCGGATGGGTGTGTGCGGTGGACGTCTCTGCGGATGGGACGAGAATCGCGACCGGATCGGATGATGACACTGCCAGCGTCTGGTCGCTCTCCACTGGCGAGCGACTGCTCGGCCCCTTGCAACACGACCACCACGTTCTTGCCGTCCAATTCTCACCCGACGGACGACTTATCGCCACTGCCACGTGGCTGCGAGAGTCTGTTCGGATCTACGACAGTCAGAACGGCCGCCTCCTCGTCGACTTCCCAATTGATGCCTGTTCGCCGTCGAACCAATCCTTCGTTTGGACCCGCGATAGCAAGCAACTCTCTGTCCTATCTTACAACGGCAACATCAACTGCCTCGATGTGTCCACCGGGACGACGCGTTCTAAATGGCCCATCCACAACAACGATGAACCCGGGTGTATCGCCCTGGCAAGCAATGACGAATTCATCGCAGCTGCCATAGACTCATTGGTCTCGTTCTGGGACACTAAGACGCACATGGAAATCGGGTCTGCCATCCAGCATACAGATCGCGTTGAATCAATGGCTATCTCTGCAAACTACGAGCTTGCTATGACCGGAGGCCGGACAATCACCATTTACAGCCTCCGTGACATCCTTCCCTCACCCTATTTCGATAATGTAAGTGCGCTTAGATCAAAATCTTGCTGGGTGAGACCATGTTACTGATTGCTGCGGCAGATTTTTGCTGAGCAGGCAGGGCAGAGCAAGGACATGGAAGTGGCTGGTGTCAAAGAGACAATCGAGACCGTCTGCGTAGAGGAGGAAAGTCCAAGTGCGTTTATTGGTATGCTGACTCGCGTGTCGTTCACATCCACGTTCATTAGACACCAAAATTGCACGTCCCGAAGAAACTGTCGAACAACTCCGTAACCAGTTCTTGGAGTGCCAAAGCGCAGCTGCTCAGGAAAAGGATAACCTGAACGAAACCATCAAGTCACTCCGTGCACAGGCCATGAGTTTGAGTGTGTCTATCATCACCCCGACTTGTGCTTCATTGACATCCGTGTCTATTAGGCAGCAACATTGCGCATCTCAAGGAAACTGTTCAGCAACTCCGTAGCCAGTCCTCTGACTCACAACGTGCAGCCAATCGGAAGAAGGTTATGCTCAACGAAACCATCAAGTCCCTTCGTGCACAGGACTTGAATTCGAGTGCGTCCATCACTACCCTGACTCACATGTCGTTGACACCCACGTTCATGAATCATCAGCTAGAAAAATTGCGCGTCTTGAAGAAACTGTCCAGCAACTCCGTAACCAGCTCTCCGACTCACAATGCGCCGCCGATCAGGCCAATGAAGAGAAAGATAGCCTCACTGAAGCCATCGAGTCCCTTCGTGAATGCGCCCATTGCTACCCTGATACGTGCGTTATTGACATCCACCTCCATTAGACAGCAAAATCGCGCGTTCCGAACAAACCGTCCAGCAACTCCACCGGCAGCATGCCGACTCCCAACACAGAGCAGATAGCCTTGTCCAGATCCTTCGTGCACACGAGCAGAAACATCACTGCGAGGTCCTGTATGCCGAGGGCCGCGCAGTTGATGCGGCGGCGTCTCTTCTCGAATTCGCAAATACCATAAGCGAGGATGTGAAAGCCAACAAGTTCATTATGGACTGGCTTGCAGGTGAGCTTTCGCATCATGCTTTAGGATAGAGTATTCAATTTATTTTACTATCAGAGTTTAAGAGTCGATGTGTTTCGACGCTGGAGCGAGTGGGAGATGAGGCGTCGAGCATCGAGAGGCATGGCGAAGCAGCTGTGGCCTACTCTACTGCATTGTTGCTCAGTCCTTCGACTCCAAGCACCTTACTAAACAAGTGGACGAGAGCGGTGTCGATTCGTGGCTCAATGAACTGTTGAAAAGTCACTTGAGTGGTCAAAGCGGGCGAGGCTGTGTGGCGTCGAGTGGTTGGTTATTCGCGACAACGGACTAAGAAATACTTGATGTGCCATAGCCTACGATGTACTACTCAGCACAACTGCAGTACTGTGCTCGTCGTCACCTGTTGTACATACCATATGACCTGCGCTAACTACGAACGAATCCGTTCCCAACAGCTTCATTCACGACTCTGGAGTCACGCCCTTTCGGAACACGGCTGCACTTCTGTGTTCCGGCACAAATTCCATCCCCACTGGCAGCCTGAGCCAACTACAAGGAGATCCGATTAAGGCATAGATATTAGAGTGAGTGGACGATCGCGCATCCTTGTTCCATCGCTCAGATACCTGGCCAAGCACGCCATTTCCGAGAAAAAGCAGGCGGGCAAGGAATGCTGAGTATCTCAAGTTACTATAACCCCTATCAAAGATGTGGTCGGAAAAGCCGCAGTTACGGCGTTATCGCAGGTCAGTTGATCACCCCATCTTGTTTTCTCCACTAGTGCCATCATCCAGTGTAGTGGGATTGCCGTCTTTGGGGTTCGATGCCCTCCTCCGAGTCTCTTTTGATGGACTTGGATGCAAGCCACTCGATAGGTGTGAGATTGAATCCGGGATTCTTGGACGTTGGACGTCCGGACTTTGGGGTGGCGGGTTAACTTACAGCGCAGAAGAAAAGCTTCCATGGATCCATGGAGTCTGCGCATGATGGCAAGATTTCACAGATTGGTCCCGTACGACAGTTTGAAACAACCATGGTTTGACTCGCACCGAAAACACACGTTTCGTGCGTACAGGTAGCACGGCTTGGCGTATCCGAAAAGCTGATTTGCCAGCTCGCTGACCCCTTGTGCCTCGCGCGGTCGAGCTGAAGCTCGGCAAAGGGTGGACTACCCGTTCTGGAAATGACCACCAATTGCCGGGTGGCGATGTACCCCTTGCTAAGACAATTCTACCGTTCAACTCGGAGTGACCACATGCAGTCAGCTCGCGACGTCGGACAGCAACCCTTGATAGTATCCGAAATTTCCGCTACCACGTTTTTCGCCAGAGTGCGGGCGAGATCGAGGAATGATATATATTTTGCGCTCTCTCTCTCGGCGAGATGCCCCAACATTCTCCCTTGGAGCTGAACACGCTTGACAGAGAGAAGAGACCTCGACTCCAAGTTACGCATTGACTCATCACATACAATGGCTGGTACGACGGTGCAGAACGATGCGACGCCTGTCGAAAAGACACGACCGGGCGCATCATGGAAAGACAAGGAGGAGCAAGTGTTGCCCAAGAACCGAATAGGTATCGTGTTCTTTGGCCTGATGTGCAGCATGTTCTTGGCAGTGCTCGACATGGTGAGTCTGAAAGCGGTCATCTGGGTCCCGGAGTTGGTTCTGAACGGCGTCGCCATGATAGACTATCGTTTCCACTGCACTCCCAACGATCGTAGCCAAGTTAGGAGGTGGAAATAATTATTCTTGGGTTGGGAGGTAACGTCGTCTCGTGCTCGTGACTGTGTGGCAAAGGTTTGTTCAACCGCAGGGATTTGTCCAGCGCATACATGATCGCCGCGGCCGCGTTTGGCCCTCTGTATGGGAAATTGTCAAATGTATTCGGTAAGCGTTGCGCCACGTTTGTGATGACCGTGCAGACAGGCCCAACCTGACACGTTCCAGGGCGGAAGCCGATCCTTTACTCGTCCATATTCATATTTTTGGTATGCGTCCGGAATACGTATGTCCTTTGGATGCTCATCTGCCCATTTTCAGTTCGGGTCCGCCTTGTGCGGAGCGGCACAGAGTATGACTTGGTTGATCGTGTGCAGAGCCGTCCAGGGTACCGGAAGTGGTGGAATCATCCAGCTCGTGGTTCTTACCATTTCGGACATCCTGCCGTTGAAAGAGTGCGTGACAGAATGTTGACTTGCCCTGTTTCCCTGACCGTCATGCAGTCGAGGTCGGTACGGTGGGTTGTTTGGTGCAACATATGGCGTTGCAAGGTAATATCCTCATCATCATAACCCTGCTCGTTCGCTTTTAAATCGATTTTCACAGCGTCGTAGGACCGCTTCTCGGGGGCGTGCGTTTGGTGCCTTTCGTTCGTCCTGCTGTTTGCTCACACGTCATAAAGGCACTTGCGGAACACGTCTCTTGGAGATGGTGTTTCTTCGTTAACCTGTACGTCGACGTTATCGTCCGGACTCCCATCCTTCGCACTGACAATCAGCCCCAGGCCCGTTGGTAGTGTTGCAGCGATTATTCTGTTTATTTTCCTCAATCTCAACCCCCATCAAAAACGACCAGTTCGGGGTGAACTTGCGGAACTCGATTTTATCGGACTCATTTGTTTCGTCACCGGCGTCGTCTGCTTGCTCATCGGCTTTGACTTTAGTGAGACAACATGTGAGCATCAATATTGTGGCCGCCGTGTCATGTTGCTTGTGTTGAGGGGAGGGTTAACGAACTGGTGCTAGTGTCTCAAGGGTCGACCCCAAAGACGATTGCTCTGCTTGTTATTGGTATTGTTTTGCTCATTGTCGGTGGTATCAATGAAATGTATACGAAGCGCTCCGCAATTCTCCCTGCACGTTTGTTCAAGGTGAGCTGTCATGCTATGTCATTTAAAGTGCGCCCAACAAAATATACAAGACACGCACTACTGGCATCATCCTTGTCACTGCTTTCCTTTATTCCGTCGGTTTCTATGGAACTACATAGTGAGTGATGACAGCTCAAACACCACGACTTTCGACTGAATTCAACACCCAGTTCTTTGCCCTTGTTTTATCATGGTTGATCTTTCCTTTGACTACACAAGCACAAGAACTGACTTGTGTTAGTGCTCGGAGCATCAGCCACCGGTGCCGGAATCAAGTATGCAGCATGCCCTCCCTATGTTCCTGTCGACTCACGTTGTATATATAGGATGCTCACCTTCTCACTCGGGACTGCACTCACATCCATTGTTTCCGGATTCGTCATGTCGAAGACAGGAAGGTATCGTCCGATTATATGGGTGGCATACCCTGTGATGACCCTCGGGATGGGTCTCATGATCATGCTAGACTATACATCAAGCCTGTATGTATTTCGCATTTACGAGTTCTTGTCGTCATGCTCACCCAATTTATAGCGCCAGGCAGGAGGTTTTCCCTCTGATCGCAGTCCTTGGAATAGGATACCTGTTGCAAGTACCGCTAGTCGCTCTGCAAGCAGCGATGCCCCTCAAGGACATGGCAACTACCTCAAGCGGCTACGTGTTTCTTCGGTAAGCTCGTTATAACATCACGTCTTTGACCTGTAACGAAGACATCTTCAGTACCGTTGGAGGTGCTGTCGGGGTTACTATCTGCGAGGCGATCATCGCAAACGTCCTTTCTAACTCGCGCGCATTTCCGATTTCGGCAGCCTCGGTATTGGCAACACGGTTGCTGCACTCAACGACGACGTTAGCAAAGTCCATTTGATTCCTGTGAGAGGCGTTGCTCCGATCTCAAGATGAGTTGATGCTAACACACGAACATGAAATCAGGACATCACCCTTCGCAATGCTGTATTGCACGCGTGGTCAGAATCGATCAGCACGATATGGATCGTGAACACGTCGATATCTGGGTTTGCATTGATTTTGACGTTGTTCTTGCGTGAGTACTCGCTGGATCGTAAGACGGTACGCAGCGACGAAGCCGAGAGCCCCGGAGACCTTGAGAAAGGCGTGACAGAATCCCGGAATAACGAAGCAGATCCACGAGCATCGAAGTCATTGGACGGTGACCTTGACATTACCCCAGCCACTGATCCCCTTGCTCACGTCGAGGAGCCAGAGGTGGACGAGGAGGCAGTGAAGGCATGACGGAGGCATAACGTCGCAATCAAGCATGATCACGGCACCCACATAAGATTCTCGAGCAATGCATCAATATACCTTGATTAGCATGAAAAGGATGGCTTTCATACAGACTTTTGACCGTGCGTATGGTGGTATCGCTTTGGGGCAAGCCGTCCGTCTATCGACGGCTTGCCTTATTAGACGGGCTGGTCACCAGACTACCTATTTTCCATGTGCTCACACTGTTTCTGGACTACTCACCTTTTATTCAGAACGCTTCCGTACACCCTCGTGTCTTCCACTTTCGCCAGTGTCTCACGATTCACTGTCTCAAAGATGGGGAAGAACCGCCCAGCAATCTGGCTCGGGAGTGCATTATTTACAATAGGCGCACATCTAATGGTCATGCTGGACTACACGTCGAGCGTGTATGTATTCTTTTCCTCTCGAACGATGCATTTTCGCGATGCTCAATCATTCAAAGCGCCGAACAGGAACTGTTTCCTCTAGTTGCAGCCATCGGGATGAGCTTTTTGTTCCAAACACCATTGGTGGCACTCCAGGCTGCGATGCCTCTGAAGGAGATGGCTACTGCGACGAGCGGCTTTATGTTGCTTCGGTAAGCCAAACCTCGCCTTCCCCGCTCAACTCGCCAGAAATGATCAATGGTTTTCAGTACGCTAGGTGGTGCCGTACTAGGAATTGCCGTTGGTCAGACTATCATCGCCATCGTACTTCCACGGAAACTTGCGCCACGCAAACATCGCCAGCCTTGGACTCGGTGACAATAACACTTCGCTCAACGACAGCATCGGCTAAGTTCACTTGGTTCTTGTGTGTCGCGACGTGTTCTACATCCGTCATCGTCGTTTGCGAACCGCGCTGAATCCAACTAGACGTCACACTTCGCAGTGCGGTGCTACACGCGTGGGTGCGTTCGATTCCAATGATATATGGGTGGTAACAACGGCAATAGCTGGGATTGCGCTAATTTTGACATTGTTCTTGCGGGAGTACTCGGTGAACCACAAGACAGTGTATGTTGGTGACGACAAGAATGCGATGGATACCGAGAAGAACACGTCGGCGGTAGAGGCATCAGAAGAGGTATCGTAATACTAATAAACCCATATAATGTGGCTTACGTGTAACACATACAGTACTCCCTCATAACGCATAGGATTTTGGATTCCTCAACTCAGTTTTCAGGGTTTTTGACCTCCCCGGCCAACAACCCATACTCCCTCGTAACACATACCCTTGGGTCTATCCCGAGGGGGCATGTGTTATAAGGCTCCCTCATGTGCGGCCTTGTTGACAGGCGTCGCAGTCCCTGTGCTGACTGGCATTAGTGGAGCGCAAGTTACGCAACCATAGCGAATTGAGCTCAGTCACCGGTGATGCGGCAACTTCGGTATTACGAACCCTCCCTCTCGTTAAAACGTCGTTAACCGGCCGTCTCAGATGATTAAGCCCCCCAAAAACCATGACATCCAAGTCTTCCCGTCAAGAAGAACATGTTGCAAAGCGGAAGGAGCCAGGAGTTTCCTGGGGGGAAAATGAGGAGCATGTTCTGCCCAAGAACAGGCTAGGTATTGTTTGCCTCGCTTTGGTGTGTACGATGTTCCTTGGAGCACTGGATCATGTGAGTCCAGAGGCTTCGTCGCTAACGGCGTCTGATGAGGAGACTGTAAGACTATCGTCGCAATTGCACTCCCCACGATCGTAGCCGATCTTCACGGGGGTAATAACTACAGCTGGGTTGGAAGGTATGCCCGACTCTTTATATCATCGCACCGTTGGGTTAATACACGTTGCACTAGTGCATACGTGCTTGCGGCCGGCGCGTTTGGTCCCCTCTATGGAAAACTGTCCAATATGTTTGGTGGGGTTCTACATTGATGACGCATGCAGGCGACGTTGCTTACCGATGCACTAGGGCGAAAACCACTCCTCTATTTATGCATCCTTGTATTCTTGGTGAGTTTTCTTGGACTTAATTTGCGACGCTTTACTTAACATCGTCATGTCAGGTCGGATCTGCGCTTTGCGGGGCTGCCCAAAATATGACTTGGTTGATCGTGTGCAGAGCACTCCAGGGGATCGGTGGCGGCGGTATCATGCAACTCTCTATAATCGTCATTTCAGATATCGTCCCGTTAAAAGAGTACGCACAGAAGGATCAGAAAGATCGATTTCTTGATTTGACTGACGGCCTTGCAGTCGAGGGCGGTATGGTGGTCTACTCGGCGCTACGTTCGGTGTTGCGAGGTAATCTATTCATACGACTCGAGTTCTTGGTCTGCTGACTCTGTGCTAAACAGTGTGACCGGACCACTCCTTGGCGGTGTAAGACTATGTTATTCGAGACGTCCGCCGCAACGGCTAAATAGACCAAGGCTCTCGCGCAACATGCATCGTGGAGATGGTGTTTCTTCATTAACTTGTACGTGCTTACTACAACGGGAATGTTTCATTCAGAACCTCTCATCACGAAAATTGCAGACCTATTGGTGGTATTGCAGCGACGCTGTTGTTTGTCTTCCTCAACGTTCATCCACCTCCGGAACGTTCGCTTCGTGACCAAGTGGCCGAGCTTGATTTTATCGGGCTTTTCAGCCTTGTTTCAGGAGTTGTTTGCTTCCTCGTAGGGTTGAACTTTGGCGAAGAAAGCTGTTAGTCTCACGTATTGCATCATACCTGTTGGATTGACCGATATTCAATCTGACCTTTCGAAGGGTCAGAACCCCGGACGGTCGGCCCGCTCGTCGTGGGTGCGATTTTACTTGTCGGCGGCGGGGTCAACGAAGCGTTCACAAAACGTGCGGCTATCCTTCCTCCTCGTTTATTCAAGGTGAATTTGAAGGTCGAGATTTGCACGCTTTCTGACAGTGTTACAAAGACGCGAACCACTGGATGTATTCTGGCGGCTGCATTTCTCCAGGACTTCGTTTTCCTTCCGGCAATGTTGTGAGCATATAGACGACGTGACGGTCCGTATCTCGGTGATATCGCGCTAATTCGAATCTTAGTTATCTTCCCCTGTTTTACCAAGGTCTTACCCTCTGTTCTGTTCTATGTAGACATGCGATTGACACTTCTCTAGTACTTGGTTCGTCAGTTACTGTTTCAGGAATGAAGTACCTATTTTCCTTCCGCTCACATTTCTGGCTTGCTCACGCTTTTATTCAGAATGCTTCCGTATAGCCTCGTGTCTTCCGCCTTCGCCGTTGTCTCTGGATTCATTGTGTCAAAGATAGGGAAGACCCGCCCAGGGATCTGGTTCGGGAGTGCACTATTTACCATAGGCACAGGTCTCATGATCATGCTGGACTACACATCGAGCCTGTATGTTTTATTTTCCTCTCGAATTACACACTTTACGATGCCCGGTCATTCAAAGCGCCGAACAGGAATTGTTTCCTCTGGTCGCAGCCATCGGGATGGGCTTTTTGTTCCAAACCCCATTGGTGGCACTTCAGGCAGTGATGCCTCTGAAGGATATGGCTACTGCGACGAGCGGCTTTATGTTCCTTCGGTAAGCAAAATCTTGCCTTGCCCACTCAATTTGCCAATGATAAATGGTTTTCAGCACGCTGGGTGGTGCCGTAGGAATTGCCGTTGGTCAGGCCATCATCGCCATCGTACTTCCATGGAAACTCGCAGCCATCCCAAACATCGCCAGCCTTGGACTTGGTGACAATATCACGGCGCTCTACGACAGCATCGGCCAAGTCCACTTGATTCCTGTGAGTCGCTGCATGATTCATCCGTTATCATCGTTGTCGAATAGCGCTGAACCCAACCAGGACGTCACCCTTCGAAATGCGGTGCTACACGCGTGGGCGCGTTCGATCGCAATGATATGGGTGGTGACAACGGCAATAGCCGGTATTGCGCTAATTTTGACATTCTTCTTACGGGAGTACTCGGTGAACCGCAATACAGTGTACAGTGATGACGATAAGAATGCGATGGATACCGAGAAGAACACGTCGGCGGTGGAGGCATCAGAAGAGGTATATTAATAAACCCATATAACGTGGTTTACGGAAATTCCAGCGATATGCATCAGGGAGGTACTCAAACCGATACAGTCAACTCCCTCCTAACGCATACCTGTCGGGAGAGTGCTGGAGCTATGGGTTATGAGGGAGTATGGGGTATTTGAGAAAGCCATATTGCATCACTCCAAGCAACGAAAATTTGTATTAGTTCTAGCAGGCTATTTACGAGTAAAATAATTAGTTAATTTGTTGTCCTTCATGCCCCACATTGTAGCTGTACGAGTCTGCTGTCCGAATGAACCCAACATCAGCTCCAGCTTGCGGGAGAATGGATCATTGAGGGTCCCAATGTGTTTCCTCAACATCAAGGCTGCCTGAAGTAATTCGCTACATGATGGCGGACTCGGATCAGGCATGTTGCTACTTTCGACGTCGTCGTCTCCAGCGTTCCCCTCTCGTAGCTTCTTTGCATCCATCACTGACTGGAAAATATCTTCATCTGTTGCATCAAAGATGTTATACATCAACAACTCGTTATTCATCAACCAGATTCCCAGCATGGTCCAGCCACTCCTAGTCGATGTCCGATATTTGCTGGCTGGCCTTTAACTTGCCCTCAAGCCTTGTCTTCCGATCTCGTATCTGATGTTGAAGCTTCATTAAGCCCTTTTTTAGGATCTCGACAGGTTTCATAGTGGAGAAGTCGATATTTTGGACCACTGTTGCCATCCTGAGATGCGAAAAATATGGATTATATAATATAAATTTCCTAATTTGGTGCTATGTCAGCATTACCCGACCCTAAGTATGGGTTATGATTGTCTAAAATATCTATGGGTTATGGGTTATGGGTTATGATTACAAAATCCCTGCGAACCAACTCGGGAGATCCAAAAATGTATGGCCTATGAGGGAGTATGGGTTATACCTGGTATGCGTTAGGAGGGAGTTGACTGTAAATTTAATTCTGAATATACGGAGGGCACCACTAGCAATACATGAACATGTAGTCACCATTAGCTGTGTAATTCACTCTGAATTATAGTAACACTGGGCTTACAGAGCAAAACAGAGCTGTCAATGCGGAGATAGGATGGGTATGAGTTGGACACGTGTATCGCCGAGGGTAGGATAGAAAGGTGCATGTGTGCATGAACCGGAGCGTCATCGACTGCGTGATCGGGTCGACAATAGCGTTGCAAGTGGATGAGCGCAAGCCACAGTATGGGAAGCCGGATCTGACGTTCGCGCTCAATTTCGCAGCGTTTCTGCCCGAAGCTTCCTATAATAATTTACCAATTTCGGAAAATGTGGTTGAGCGGACTGTAACACCTAACACCACCCCACAAAGTCACTAATTTATGTCGTGCTCCCTGCTTTTCCCGCGCGTCCGAGTCCCCACTTGTCAGCCACATGCAGTTCACATTCGAACACAAACATGGGTACGCATGCAAGAGCATAACATCAGAATGGACAAGAAAGGGGACGAGTGAACGAGGATGAGGACGAGCGTACGGTGCAATCCGGCAAGGTGAGTCGGAGAGATCCCCACCCAATGTCAAAACTCTGCCCTCACACCATCATTCATCCGATCGCGTACAAACGTGAATATGAGTGCACACATGCTTGCTGCATTCGTGTTTGGGTACAATCTTTTGCTTATCCCCCACCACACCTTCACCCTCGTTCACCCGCTCACGTGGCGCAAACGCAAATGCGAACACGAGAGCCCACTGGCCCTCGCTCGTCACGCGTCACCCACCCAA